>RJVU01057277.1:1288804-1318818 GCA_003731715.1 Anabarilius grahami
TCGTAAATGACAACACTTTCAGTTAAAACTTATTCATCATAGTTTTCAGGTGTTTCATTTTATACAGAATATTATAAATCATTCATAAAAGATATAGCTGGTTTACACTTTTAAACACATAATTAAGAGAAAAAAGCCTAAATATGAAATCACACACACAAAGACTGCTGGTGACATAAGCGATGGTGTGTCGCCCCCTTATGGAGTTTGTTTGTCACTGCACACTTGTGATTTGCAGCCTAGTTCTAGTTCGTCATTTAATGCAACAACCACATGTTTTCATTATAACTACAGGATAATAGTTGGACTATAACGCTGGTGATCTTTAAAATATAAAAGGAACTTTGTCTGCATGCGTCTTGCGGAAGAACACTGTAGCCGGATCTACTTCTCTGTTTATGACGAGTCACGCAGGTCCTGTGCAACTCCTCCGCTCGGGCTAAAATAGTCCGAATATAAACACATATTATAGGCGTACCCTAGTGATTCAGGATAAGACAAAAACAGAGTTTGGAAGATGGGTGTGCCCGCTCATTATATAAATCTTAAACAAAAGAAAAGTTACAGAGTGTACCTTTACACAGCATGAACTCATTATCTGCTCTCTGAAGATGCTGTACTCTATCTTGAGGAGGATAAAACAGCAGAAGGACCAAGAGAGTCTCAGAGGAGCTCCAGTGTTTTACACGTTTTTTGTCTTGAAAACTTCCAAAGCACTTTCTTTTCTCCCTCGACATAATAAATCAATAAAAACTGTTTCTTCTTGTGAAGAGCTCGCATCCAGCACTCACCAGAGCTGATCTGCTTTCATTTTGCTTTATCAGTTGAAATAGACATTTCTATAGCAGAGCTCAGACATCTCTCCTCCGAGTTCAAGCACACATTAAACATCATTCCCTGGAGAAAATGGACTGCCTTTTTCTGAAGAAGACACTCAGCATCCATTCAGTGCATCGGCGGCTTGACCTCCAGACCCTTCCGGCAATATCCGACTCCATTCACATAGAGCAACATCAGGACATCTGGATTCACAGTCGTCATGATATCCCTCTCACATGTCTTTCTTTCTTCAGTCGAAAAGAAATAAAGGTTTTTGAGGAAAACATTCCAGGATTTTCTCCATATAGTGGACTTCACTGGGGTTCAACGGGTTGAAGGTCCAAATGTCAGTTTCAGTGCAGCTTCAAAGACCTCTACATGATCCCAGACGAGGAATAAGAGTCTTATCTAGAGAAACCATCAGACATTTTCTAAAAAAACAAAAACATTTATATACTTTTTAACCACAAATGCTCATCTTGCACTGCTCTGTGATGCTCCACGCATTACGTAATCATGTTGGAAAGGTCACGCGTGACGTAGGCGGAAGTACCGATCCAGTGTTTACAAAGAGAACATGCAAAAACTAAGTCAAACGACCTTCACAATAAAAGGTAAAATAACGATGTTGGGCGATTTTGAAGTTGGAGGTACTTCCGCGTGACCTTTCCAACATGATTACGTCATGCGTGGCGCATCTCAGAGCAGTGCAAGATGAGCATTTGTGGTTAAAAAGGATATAAATGTTTATTTTTATTAGAAAATGTCCGATGGTTTCTCTAGATAAGACTCTTATTCCTCGTCTGGGATCATGTAGAGCTCTTTGAAGCTGCACTGAAACTGACATTTGGACCTTCAACCCGTTGAACCCCAGTGAAGTCCACTATATGGAGAAAAATCCTGGAATGTTTTCCTCAAAATCATAATTTCTTTTCGATTAAAGAAAGAAATAAACATCTAGGATGACATGAGGGTGAGTACATTATCAGAAAATTTGAATTCTGAAGTGAACTAATCCTTTTCAGGTCAGAAAAATCAAACTCATGACACCCAAACACACTCAAACAAGCAGCAAATTAAAAAGGACAGGGTGAAATTATTTAACCAGGTTTTATCACATAAGAAATCAAGAGAAACCAAAGAACAATGACCATTCTGACTGATCCAGAATCAGGACAGTGCATAAACCAAAAACGAATGAAACTATTACGCCTATATTCCGTGTGCAAAATACTACTCTTTTAAAAATAAAGCTGCTTTGGAATGATTTATTGTGAATATCCCAATACAAACACATGCATTCGTGATGAAAGTCATGAACGACATCTGAACATTCTGAGATACAAAGTTTATTGTACATTTGCCCATGAGCTCATGGATTTGAGTGACAACACGACGGATATGCTACATAATAATCAAAAGCTATATATATAGTATGGCATTTTTAGCGGTTCAGAGCATGCATTTGCTTCTCTTGAGAAGAAAAATAAAAGACAACAGCGCTCATTGTTTGTGAAAAAACAGCAATCATGGATTTGATCCGTAAACATAAAGGCATGGTGGCTGATGATAAAATAACATTATCTAAAGCCATGGCGGGTTAGCGGTAAAACATCATTTCTGTCAGTGTGAATCACATGAGTGTCACTTATTACCACACATAGACAATAAACTTAAGGCTTATAATGTGACATGCGTGGGCCTTTCCTAATGTTAGAAAATATTCTATTTTAAATAAATGCTGTTCTTTTGAACTTTCTATTCATCGAAGAATTTTGAAAAAAATTTGTGTTTTCAACATTGATAATAATCATAAATGTTTCTTGAGCAGCAAATCATCATATTAGAATGATTTCTGAAGGATCATGTGACACTGAAGACTGGAGTAATGATGCTGAAAATTGAGCGGAAGATACTTCTCTTAAAACATTAAAAAATCTTACTGACCCCAAACTTTTGAACGGTAGTGTAAGTCTTGCTGGTTTAACTGAATTAAAAATTCAACACATATGCAGAAAACAAATTCATCTATTGTAACGCTTTACAATAACCCAGCAAACACAAATATGAACATTTTGATAACGTTCTCATTAAGTTATGAAAATGTTATGCGAACGTTAAAGGGGCTGTGTGTAGAATTCAGAAACTCTTGTTATTAGCGACACCGGTGGCCGTTAAGTGAACTGCAGCAGCAACTTATTGCTCGCACAAGAGACTGCACGTGATTCAACGCCCCGATATACTAACAGCCATAGATATACATAATAAAGGCTAGATGTCTTAAGGCGGAGTCTCTAGCCTCATCTTGTCACAGGCAAGCTTTCTGGCGGGCTCTGTGGTGCCTGATGTAAGGTGAGTGATCTGCACGAACACAAATACTCTTATCTCGCTGAAATCTTGACGGATTTACAAATGGTTTGGTTTCTTACAAACATTATTAACGTGGCTATAATTCTTGAACATGTTGAAAATGCAGCTTTTCTTTTCGAAAAACGACTTAATCGTGCAGCATAGTTGTGTATTAGCTACTTGCGCAAGTTATCAAGGCTGAGACCACAATCGAGCTGTTCAATTATATAGGTTTTACTGACACCAGTAACGATTTTATGACAACTAATCTTTTGTCTAAATTACAATCTTTGCGGATGTGGTTGTAGTTATTAGCTGGCTAATAACAAGAAGCTTTGAGTGAGACCTAGTAGTTACAGTTTAGCTGCTACCAGCAATTTCACATCACTGGGAGAGGCAGAATTGCTCTTTCTTTTCAATATAACTTAAAGCGTTAGTTCACCCAAAAATGAAAATTATGTCATTAATGACTCACCCTCATGTCGTTCCAAACCCGTAAGACCTTCGTTTATCTTCGGAACATAAATTAAGATATTTGGCCTGCTTCATGAAGCTTCGGAGCTTTACGAATCAAATCAGTGGTTCGGAGCGCCAAAGTCACGTGATTACAGCAGTTTGATACGCGATTCGAATCTCTGATTCGACACAAAAGATTCGTAAAGCTCCGAAGCAGTGTTTTGAAATCGGCCATCACTAGATTTTGTTAAAAAGTCGTTATTTTGTTTTTTTGGCGCACAAAAAATATTTAGTCACTTTATAATATTAAGATAGAACCACTGAACTCACATGAACTGATTTAAATATGTTTTTAGTACCTTTATGGATCTTGAGAGAGGAAGTACCATTGCTGTCTATGCAGGCCTCACTGAGCCATCGGATTTCATAAAAATTATCGTCTTACGGGTGTGGAACGACATGAGGGTGAGTAATAAATGACATTATTTTCATTTTTGGATGAACTAACCCTTTAAGACATTAACCATAATAAGAAATACATTTGTTAAAGTATTTATTAATCGTTATTAACATTACTTCATAAAAAGATACAACTTCTGATTTTAATAAGGTATTAGTAAATTTTGAAATTAACATTCACTTATCCAAGAAGAATGCTTTAGAAGTATTTATCATTGTTACTTCACGTTAACTAATATAGTTAACTAATGCTGAACAAATGGAACCTTATTGTAAAGCGTTACCAGATTCAATTGAATCTCGTGTAAGTGTGTTCAGATCTTAAACCTCTCTGAGTTTCTCGCGCCCCAAAAGCTGGTTGTGTTTGTCTGTTTGTGCAGATCTACAAAATGTCTACCGTGAAGGTTGTGAGTCGGTTCAGTGAAAACAAAACAACAGCATTTAGAAATACATTCACAAGCATTTCAGAACCAAACTGACCTCAAGTAAACATTTACACACAACAGAAAAAAACCTGACAGTGTTATAAAAGATACCAAAGGCAAAAATACAGAATATTCTTTGGAAAAACAAATAGAAACCAAGCAAGGCAACTGTGACGATATTCAACTCAAATCACTATTACAGATTCACCGATTCAATGTGCAGAACTCGACTATCTCTTACAAACAAGTACAATTGCGAATGCTATGGTACTTCTCATCCGATAGCATATACATCGTACTGTTTTTGTAAGAGATTGTCAGATCTGTCACATGACCCAACTCAAATAAATCAATGACTTTACTCAATATGTGTCTGTTAGGCTAAAAGATGTGCAGCCATGTTTACCACAGTATTCCGACTTCAGATTTATGTATATATTGTATGTTCTGTGAATCCAGGAAGTAATTCTGCTGCTTTTCCTTAATTTTAAGCAGTTTGCATTCAGTTCAGGGACACCGGGGCTAGTTGTCACACAGCGAAGCTGTTTTGAGTGCAAATACATGAATGTTTGCTTTCTTTAGCATTTTTTTTGTTTAGATAGTATTACGTATTTCACTGTTAGCTGTTTTTGTAACATGTGACAACATGCCCCACTATAGATACAGTAGAGCAACACCAAGGTCATGGGTTCGATTCCCAGGGAATGCATGAACTGATGAAACGTAAACATTGCATGCAACAAGAGTCTGTTTGGATAAAAGCATCTGCCAAATGCATAAATGTAAATTAACTATTTTTACTGGGCAACTGCTTTTTTCATGATTTTGTCTATTGAGAAGTTTGCATTCAAATCTCAACACACCATGAGAAATATTCACTGGAGTGAAAAGTGTGACAACTAGCCCCGGTTTTCCCTCTATGTCTAGCACAAGCAACATTAAAGGGTGTGTTACAGAAAGACTGTCGGAACACAGGTGATGTGGAAGACGAGATGATGTAAACTAACTATCCTCTTTGGAGATGTTCAGACTGACGCGAATGACGGCGACTTCTACAGGGAAACATACGCTATGTCCGGCCGACTGTCCGGTCTCCATACAGACATTTTTGTTCATTATGGTTTCAAGCAATAAAACAAACAATAAAAGGCAACAGAGCATCAATTACATCAGAACAAGGCAAAACAATACGGTGCATTTCTCACATAAAATCAGTGCATTCAAAAGATACGTTTTCCCTGTTTCATGAGTGAGTACACAGATTCAACTCGCTAACAAGAGAGGAAACCAAGTTAGTTCATGTTCAACTTCATCATTCAACTACACGCTAAAAAATGCTGGGTTAAAAACAATCCAAGTTGGGTTAAAAATGGACAAACCCAGCGATTGGGTTAAATGTTGGGCAGTTTTATTTAACTCAACTATTGTTTAAAAATTATTATATGTCTGACTTAAAATTAACCCAAAATATGTTGGAAATTAAAAATCAGACACATAATTACTAGAGGCAACGATAATAATCAAAAGGTGAACATTTATTAATAAGCAACTTAATAAATGTTTATTGTTTAATTATTATTCATTAAACATATTAATAAATGTTAATTTCCATCATATTTTGGGTTGATTTTAAGCAAGCAATACAGTCATTTTTAAACAATAGTTGAGTTAAATAAAACTACCCAGCAGGTTAGGCAAACATTTAACCAAACCGCTGGATTAAAACAACCCATTTGCTGGGTTTGTCCATTTTTAGCCCAACTTGGGTTGTTTTTAACCCAGCATTTTTTTTAGAGTGTACATCTGGCCCTCATGTTTTCTGACAGCATGTATTAGAAAATGAGATGTTTTTATTTATATATATATGCTGAATGGCTGTGAAGCAGACACACTACGTTATTAAACGGATACTTTTGTTGTTACAGAAATAGTTTATATACAATGTTTTTAGAAATTGCTTTGGAAGGTTTAGTATCTTTAGGAAAAGAAAAAAATATTAGCAGAAAATAGGCTTCTTTTTTTTTACCATTTGAAGAAGCTGTACGAAATTAACTTTTAAATATACATTCTTTCTAAATATTCCTAATTTATCAACATGCAAATTATTAATCCAGGGTGTATTAAAAAATTGTAAACTTGAGAGAAAGTGATATTCTATATTTCATATGTACTTGAAGTGAATTTCCTAACCATGGTATTAATTTAGGGAATAATGTGATCGACATTAAGTGACCTGGTTTAAAGACGTTTTAAAATTCACAAGCTGTCGTGAAGTACATTCACAAGCCAACATGGACGACACTTTTCAATGGGATCGTTCAGCCAAAATCTCAATTCTCTCATTATTTACTCGCCCCCGTGTTGTTTATCAGCAATGATTAACATGACGGCACATGCTAGTGGATGAGTTGAATCAACTCCACAGCAACTACATAAATTTATCCACTAACCATTCATAAACGCCCAGTTTCATTCTAAAAGTTGTAACTTCTTCCTGAGTCTCTCCATCAGTGTCGACTCCGGTTTGAACAATGTAAGGATGAACACCGTCGTCATTTTGGCTGCGTGAGATTCTCCAGCTTTGTTGTTGTTGAGCAACCGAAGCGCGAGCTGTTAAAGCTCCGCCCTCTTCTGGAAAGGGGGCGGGAGCAGCAGCTTATTTGCATTTAAAGGGACACACACAAAAACGGCGTGTTTTTGCTCACAACCAAATAGGGGCAAATTTGACATGCTATAATAAATTATCTGTGCGGTATTTTGAACTGAAACTTTCTGGAGACACCAGAGACTTATATTACATCTTGTGAAAGGGACATTATAGGTCCACTTTAATAAACAAATAATTCCTGTAGCTCAAATAGGACAGCATTGCACTTGGTCATGGGTTTGATTCCCATATGAACTTATACAGTACACACCTTAAATGCAATGCAAGTCGCTTTGGATAAAAGCATTAGCCAAATGACACAAGAGTGAGTAAATGATGACAGAATGTTTGCATTATTTTTGGGTGAACGATCCCTTTAACCAGAAACACTGACAATGTGCAAATCCATTATGTTCTAAAATATGAAAATGCCCCACATATGAAATGATAAAGACTGTTGCAGTCTCCCATCCATCCAACCTGATGGATACGCAAGTGCTTGGCTCCCAGAAGTAATTGCTGGCACTTCTGAGTTCGTTTTCAGCTCGGTACAACTCCAACGGTTGCCGACTCCACCATTCTTCCCCTCGTGGAGCTGTGCTTGTGAGAGAAACACTGCTCTTTTAAACACGCCGTCTCGCGTGCATTTCGCTCCAGAAGCTGGTTGAATCCCACTTTGCAATGTCCCTCGTAGTTTTACTTGGGTCCGGACCAGCCTCTGTCTCCGTAGGCACCGTCGCCGGTGGCAGAATGGGGCGACGGGGCGCACAGGTCTGAGTCTGTGTCCGACTCACCCTCCGCAATGTACGGCCTCACTTTGGTGCCGCGCGACACACCGCTGAAGTAGGCGTTGTTGAGAAAGTCCAGGTTTTCTTTGGACTGCGAGATGCTGAAGCCGCTGAAGGAGCGTTCCAGTTCCTCGTGGTCCACCGAAGGGATGGATATGGAGGTGTCGCTCTCGGCTCCGGCCTGCTGCTGGGAAAGTGGCAACGGGCGTCCGTCTTCGCCCAAGTTCCCGCGAGAATGATGCTGTCCCGCTCCACGAGAGCCACCGTTGTGGCCGGCGGACGAGCGCTCGTGGGCCGGCGGCGGAGGGATGCGCACTAGCGAGGGGTCAACCATCGGAGATGTGCCCTGGCCGGGATCGGGGAGGGTTTGAGGGTGCCAGGACGTGGAGGGTGGGCAGTGGTGATTGACGCAGGTCGAGGGTGGCGGGTCAAAGTTCTTCTGGCCAGCTGAGCTGTTGGAGCGGATGATTTTGGTGATGGAGCCGCTCTTCTCCATGTGCTCCACCGGACTGTGGTACGGAGGCGCCGGGTCGGGCTCCTTAGAGGCAAAGTAGGCATCCGTCTCAGACTGTGGGATGCCCATGCGCTGGATGTAGATGTTCACCAGGAAATCCAGTTTTCTCTCCATTGACATCACCTGCAAAAGAGGAAGATCTCATTATCTCATTATTATTCATGTCTGTGCTGTCAAATGATTTATCGAGATTAATTATAAAAGGAAAAACAAATACTTGCTTGCGTACATTTGACGTAAAATGTACTAGTATAATTCTCATTACCAATATATTTTTTGATGAAGAAGAAGAAAAAAAGACTAAATATAGCTGCGAGCAGCAGTTATCGGGGTTCAAGCGTTTTAAGGCATTTAAACACATGCGTAAAAAGGATAATGTTTTAATTAGCAAGCCTGTAACCATCTTAATCATAGATGGAAAAGACAATTAGAGCCAATACAGGCAAAACAGTTATCGAGGTTGAGCCAAAAACCTAGGACTAGTTCGCCAAAGTTGTTTTTTAAAATAATCTCCAATATTTAGCGAACGATTTGATGGACAGCGGTGGTCCTAGAGGCAAAGTTGCTCAGAATGAGGAGCTCTACCATGTGGTATGAGTGTTGTGGGCGTGTGCTAAAAATTGCGCGCTACACAATACTTTATGCACGTGAAAAGGCGCCCCCCGGTGGCTGATTTCTTTCGAATTTCTCACAGTCCTCTAGGGCCGTGAGTCAAACAGGCCCAGCGAGTTTTGTTTCGATTGGCCTCTGTTAACCTTGTCTGATAGTTGCTCAAAATTCATTGGCCAATGGCAGACATGTTTTTTGAGATACGTCACTGTCCTCATAGACAATCATGGCACCTTGGACAAAGACACTGCATCCCTATTTTCAAGTAAATCGGACTAATTGTGAAGTAGTTATAGCTGTTTTCATGTTTTTTTTTCCTGTTATAGCACCACCAAGTGGCTAGTTGCCACTTCCTTTGTCATGCAAACACAGAATGAGCTCTTACATAGGTGTGCCAATTTTGGTGAAAATATCTCATTCTGTTCACGAGTTATAGCCATTTTAGTTAAAGTTGCTCCACCCACTTGACGTTTTGGCGGCCCTTAGAGACCGAGAATGGAAATTTCAACTTATTTTGGATAAATATTGACAATCAGACTCTGATTGGGTCAAAAACCTAGGACTAGTTTGCAAAAGTAGGCTTTTCAAAAAATCCAAAATACACAAAAATTTCGAACAACGATCGAATCCGAGGCATGCATCTTGTCTTGAGCCAAGGATTTTTGTACTTTTGAACGCTGTAGCGCCCCCGTCAGGCCGATCGGGGTGAGCCTTGGTGACGTTGTAGACAGTGTGAGTACTACCAGCCCTCAAAGTTTCAAGTCTCTATGACTTACAGTGTGGTCTGCCCGATCACTTTTAGGGGAGAATGCTGATCCTTGGAAAATTTAACAATTACAATACACACTTGAACTCCTAAATATGGTATTTTTTCCCCTGAAATTTTCACATTAGACAATTTTGTTTTAGATACACATTTAAACAATTATTTTGGAAACAACCTCCATGTAAAATAATAGGTTCACCAGAAACCCTGATTAGTTTGAACAGACAGATGGAGATCAGTGTATTTCACATTGATTGACCTGTTTCTCCACTTTCCCAAGTCGTCCCATCATGCTGGGATCCTCTGGCAGTTCTCCATCTGTGGTTCCTTTAGGACGATCCTTGTCTGTTATCGGAGCGCCTCGACCAACAATCTGATCCACTCTAACAGTCAATTAAAGAGAGAAAACCTCTAGAATAAAAACTTGATAATTTTTCCTGCAAAGATCTGTTTTAGGGGAAAATATGTGAACCGGTGATTCATTATGCATGGATAAACACACAACAGAATTCCTTTTTTGATATTCACCAATATTTAAGTACATTTAAATAACTTGATTTATTGATTTATTTGTTACAAAATGCATCAAACGAACATCTATTTCCATTACATGATCATTAATCACATTGTTAGTTATCCAAAGTTTTTCAACAAGATTCATATCAAAGAAACAATAAACCATATATTCTATCTTAAAGCACAAAGCATTGTGGGATGTAAATAAATGCATGCAGAGGGAGGGATATGATAATGAGGGGGTGTGTCTACACACATAGACAGAGATGATTGGACAGAAAGAGTCAGGCCCTCCAGACGGACGTTTTCTGTTGATATTTGCCATTTTTGAACAATGTGTCAACGTGAAATCACATCGCCTAGTTGCATATTACAGTAAAATGCAAATGTAATCATCAATTTGACACATTATCCAAAGTTTCAGATGATGTACTACACTAGCAGGGGTGCGTCTGATCTGAGACGCTATATACGGTTTTCATCAAAGCATCAGGATGTTGCAACTATCCAATTTGTTCCAAATAGTCGTTTAATAAACCACTGCATGTGCTCAGCAGAACGCTGGGAATCAAGCATGCCCTGCTGATTCTGCATGAAGAAAATTGCACTTGCGAAAGAGCAAAAAATAGTGCATCATGTGGCATGCCTGAAATAACGCCATGCCGACATGCATAAGCCAAAACAGCGATGCTAAATGAAATGAAAGAACCATTTGGACGTGTGCATCTCCATTTGCTGCTTCTTGCTGCTGTAACTCTTCATTTTCAAACAGCGGTGCAGGCAAACTAGCTTAACCAGTTTTAGTTCAGCTACATGACTAGTAACTCACCGAAATGTGATATCTGGGTCCCCTGCTTTTCTCTCAACTAAGCGTCTCTTGTGATTAGTTCAGTCGCGACAAACAAAGGTCATGAAGTCAATTAAGAGTTGATAATCAGAAGCTGCCTGCAGCGTTTAGGCTGTTTAAAACTCAAATAGACTAGATTGTTCAGGCAGACACTCTTTGAAGAAAAGCTTCTATTTACAGCCTTAAAGGTTCCGTCAGGCGCTTCATCATGGGGTCATTTTGTGGAATTCGTTTTAGTTAATTTAGTTTTAATTCATTTTTATTTTTTATTATGAATTAAGCAGCTCATACTGTAGTGGCCAAAAGTGATGTTCGGTTTAAGAAAATTGACATTTTCACCCTTTATTCAAATATTATTAAAAATGTTTTAAAGATTTTGTAATCATATTGCATAGTTGTGCTTGGAGTCGATTGTTTTATTTGTGGTAATAACGCAATGCCAAATTGCACAATATAATTTTTGGCCAGGCTGTCATACAAAGAAATTATGAACAAATGCTAAAACAACTGATTATGTTGTAGTCAATGTATGCTTTTTCCTGTGAGCTTTTTGTTTTTCTATGCATTTTTATTTTGCATAGTGAAATAAAATCTGTAGCTGTTGATGCCCGTTGTTATTTTTGCCTGTGCAAGACATATTTACATATTCATCGAATCATTGCTCTCAGCAGTGTGGACGGCGTCTGGATACGGAAGCTTGTTTCCGCCACTAAATAAAAAAATAAAAAAAGGTAATTGCGACTTTATATCTCGCAATTCTGACTTTATATCACGCAATTCCGATTTTATAACTCGCAATTCCGACTTCATATCTCGCAATTCCGACTTTATATCTCGCAATTCTGACTTTATAACTTGCAATTCTGACTTTATATCACGCAATTCCGATTTTATAACTCGCAATTCTGACTTTATAACTCGCAATTCCGACTTTATAACTCACAATTCTGACTTTATAACTCACAATTCTGACTTTATATCTCGGAATTCCGACTTTATAACTCACAATTCTGAATTTATATCTCGCAATTCTGACTTTATAACTCACAATTCCGACTTTATAACTCGCAATTCTGACTTTATAACTCGCAATTCTGAATTTATAACTCGCAATTCCAACTTTATAACTTGCAATATCGACTTTATAACTCGCAATTCTGAATTTATAATTCGCAATTCTAAATTTATAACTCGCAATTCCGACTTTATATCTCGCAATTCTGAATTTATAACTTGCAATTCTGACTTTATAACTCGTAATTGTGAGATAAAATGTCGCAATTACATTTTTTATTATTTTATTTCATGGTGGAAAGAAGCCTATACATATGCAAAGATATTTCCAACATTTTTTCTTCTAAGCAAAGAATGAAAAAGACCTTCGCCGTGAGTATATTGGAGCACTGAATGACGTTCAGTCTCTTGTGTGTTACATGTGCATGAGCAATAAGTTGCTGCTGCAGTTCACATAACGGCCACCGGTGTCACTAATAACAAGGTTTTCTGAATTCTACATACAGTCCCTTTAACCAAGTTGTGTTTTGTTCATCCCTTATACTTTAAAAAAATATATAAAATATTTTCCTGAAATTTTATGGTTTAAACAAACTTGTAGGGGTCATTAAAAAAACCTCAATATCACTTTTGGCCACTACTTTATCAATAGAAAAAAAATTTAATAATCCGTTAAACATCAAAGTATTATGCAATCCTCTCCTTATATAGAACCTTTTTGGCATTGAGTCATGAACCCTAGGGTTTTAAATAGAGCCTTTTTCTCTAAGAGTGGAGTTTGTGGTCAGTTTCTACTAGCCATGTAGTCTGAAACAGAAGCAGGTTTCTTCATTTGTCTCTGGACAGAGATCTATCGCAGGCCCGGGAGATGCAGTCTGGGGCGTCCTAACCTAGAAGACAACTGGGGCGACTCTTTGGTTCCTTTGGTTGAACACTTCTTTGGGCGAGGGGTGCTGGGACCCGGAGGACCCAATATCATATCTAACCTGGCAAAGCAAATAGAGTAGAGGACAGCACAATGCAGAATGACGTGATACGGCGCGAACGTCAGGACCGAGACGGGGAGAAACACAAACCAACAACAACAAGCCCAGAGATTCCCAGAAAATATATTCCAGACATACTTTATCAAGTTTACTACGATAAAAAGCTCCCTGATCGGTGCATTGATATCAGCGATCAACATGTGGTGAAAGTATGCCTTTAGTGTTTTAAAAATATAAAAGCAGGAATATATTTACATGTGTGAAATCATAACCTCATTCATACATACAGAAGGATTTCTCTAAAATAAGATGGATGTGACTGAAGTACCCGAATAGGTAGGCAGCAATTTATGTGCACTGAGAAGTGTTGTTTTTTAAGGTTTCATGGGTCAGTGATGATGATGTTGATTTCATATGGCTTTGAAAAACAAACTTTTATTTAATGACTATAAAAATGATAAGTAAAATAAATAAATAATAAAATGTCAACAAATAACATAAAATCTTGCATATTTATATGTGTTCTCTAATAAAATATATGTTCATTGCATCTTGAGTATAAGTAAAAAATATTTTTACAAATATCATGAATTTCTGAATCATGAATATCACATTTTAATGATTCGAAAATCACAACTAAACTTGCCATGTCATAAAAACTGGTCAATTATCTTTTATTTTTACACAATTATCTAATTACTTTTGAAACACGCAGTCAATAAATAAATAAATATTTTGTAAATAAATAAAACAAAATATTTACTAGAAAATACTTTTGAATTACTTATTCTGAATTTGGTGTCATTATAATAGTTTGATATAAATATGTGAATGTTAACAATTTTTTGTATATTTTTTGGTATTTTTTTCCCCCTCTTTCCCCCCCCTATTTTTTATTTGTAAGCGTTTAATTATGTATTTAAGTTGGCTTGAAAATGCCAACTTACTGAAATGCTATTCTGTTAGATGAGCCAAGACTAGCAACCACTCAGAGTACCTGAGCAACTGCATAGCAACACCTCAGTAACCACCCCGAGTACCCTATCAACTGCATAGGAACACCTCAACAACCACCCCGAGTACCCTAGCAACTGCATAGTAACACCCTAGCAACCACCCAGAATACCTTAGCAACCACATAGCAACACCTTAGCAACCACTCAGAGTACCCTAGCAACCGCATAGCAACACCTTAGAAACCACCCGAGTACCTTAGCAACCATATAGCAACACCTTAGCAACTATCCCGAGTATCTTAGCAACCGCAGAGCAACATCTTAGCAACTACCCCAGAACCCTAGCAACTGCATAGCAACACCCTAGCAACCACACAGAGTACCCTAGCAACTGCATATCAACACCTTAGAAACCACCCTGAGTTCCTTAGCAATGGCATAGCAACACCTTAGCAACTGCATAGCAACACCCTAGCAACCACCCAGGGGTGCGTTTCCCAAAGCGAACTATGGTCGCAAGTTCCGTCCTTACCAATAGAGTTCAATGGGACTTACGACTATAGTTGGCTAACGATGCTTTCGGGAAACACACCCCAGAGTAGTTTAGAAACCAACATAGCAACACCTTAGCAACCACCCGAGTACCCAAGTAACCGCATAGCAACACCCTAGTAACCACCCCGAGTTCCTTAGCAACTGCATAGCAACACCTTAACAACTACCCCGAGTACCTTAGCAACTGCATAGCAACACCTTAGCAACTACCCTGAGAACCCTAGCAACTGCATAGCAACACCTTAGCAACCACCTGAGTACCCTAGTAACCGCATAGCAACACCCTAGCAACCACCAAGAGTACCCTAGCAACTGCATAGCAACACCTTAGCAATCACCCAGAATACCTTAGTACCCGCATATATCAATACCTTAGCAATAACTCAGAGTACTCTAGCAACCACATAGCGACACCTTAGCAACCACCCCATGTACCTTAGCAACCACATAGCAAAACCCTAGCAACCACATAAAACCCTTGCAACCGCTCAGAGTACCCTAGCAACCGCATATCGACACCCTAGCAACCAACTTATCTATCTATCTATCTATCTATCTATCTATCTATCTATCTATCTATCTATCTATCTATCTATCTGTCTATCTGTCTGTCTGTCTGTCTGTCTGTCTATCTTTACTACTACTGTAAAATAAAACTTAAACTTTAAAATCGAAAGCTTTTAAAACTACTTCAAACTTTTTTATCTAGTTATTGGTTATTGTTCTAATCATTATTTTACATTTTTTTTATGTGTTGCTAGTGGGTATTACCAAAAAAGGGGAAAAAAAAGTGAAAGGAAGAGAAAGTAGAAGGAAAAATAAGAAATAATTATTGGTAAGAAATATGATGTTTTTAAAGGAAATGTTCATTTGTATAATTATATTAAATGTGTTTGAATTGAAAGACCTAATAAAGTATATAAAAAAGACAATACTTCTCCGTCAAAATTTCATGTTTAATTCAGTGTTTCTTGTTCTTTGTAATTATTTGTGAAATTTACTAGCAATTTCTGTGAGATCCTACACCAGTTTCTTTCCAAGTATGAGCTGCATTTTCAATTATTTTTGAATAAATGAATAGATTTCGATATAAAAAATGAGTGCCACATCATTACTGACCCACATATAACTGCTCAAATATCATGAGATTATATCTCAGTAAATGAAAATGTAGATAATGGGTTAATCGAGTGTTTGGGTGTTGAACATGTACATATTCTGACAGGTATGAGAACAGTGAGAGACGTGTAGGAAACTAAGCCATGCAAACACAAGAACACACACACTAGTGTAGTATGAGTCGAGTGTGAAGAGGGAAAGAACAGCAGATCTGAGGTGTATCTGCTCTTGCCTGGACTGCAGATTTTTAATCCGCGCCAACATGTCGAGATGTCCGGCCGAGTACTGCTCGATGACATCCATCACGTCATACGGCCGCAGACTCTCTTTAAACTTGCGCTTGGACACCATGAACCTCATGATGCTGCGGGACAGAGAATTCACACACATTATCACTGTTAAAGACCTGCACACACACACACACACACACACACACGAGTGAATCTCTGAGAGCCTGTCCAGGGTCATATTTCACCCCAAAAATAAAAAGAAAGAATGAAGAATGTGTTGCTTTCCTATTTCTAGGACCCAGTGTTATTACTGTAGTTTCACTAGTGTTTTGAATTAGTTTTCATTTTTATATTTTCTGTTTTTGTTTGAATTTTAGTTTTAATAATTTAGTTTTGACATTTTTATTAATGTTTTTTAAGTTTTAATTATTTTAGTTCAAATAAAAATGAGAAATGTTGACTTGATTTCCAATATTATAGTTTTTATTAATATTTTGAATTAGCTTTCATTTTTATATTTGTGGTTTTCGTTAATTTTTAGCTAATGTTTTAATTTTCTTGTGTTTTGTCATTTTCATTTAAAAAAAAAAAATGTCTATATAGTTTTTATTCATTTTTATTTCAGTTTTAGTTATTTTAGTTCATCTAGTTAAACAAATAGTTAGATTTTGAATTCGTTTTTATATTTTCTGTTTTCATTTTCATTAAAGTTTTAATAATTTTGTTGTATGTTTTGTTATTTTTATTAGTTTTTTAAATGTCTATATTTATGTTTTTATTTATTTTTTATTTTATTTTATTCTTTTGGTTCAAGTTAAACTAAATAAAAATGAGAAATGTTTCCTTGGTTTTCAATATTATAGTTTTTGTTAAGATTTTGAATTAGTTTTCATTTTTATATTGTCTGTTTTCCTTTTAATAATTTTGTTGTGTTTTGCCATTTATATATATATATATATAGTTTTTTAATGAATTTTTATTTCAGTTTGAGTTTTAGTTATTTTAGTTCAAATAAAAATGAGAAATGTTGCCTTGATTTTGAATATTATAGTTTTTGTTAATATTTTGAATTAGTTTTCATTTTTATGTTTTCTGTTTTTGTTTGAATTTTAGTTAATAATTTTGTGTTTTTCCATTTTTATTATTTTTTTAAGTTTTAGTTATTTTAGTTAAAAAAAAAAAGAGAAATGTTGACTTTTATTAATATTTTGAATTAGCTTTCATTTTTATATTTGTGGTTTTCATAAATTTTTAGCTAATGTTTTAATTTTTTTGTGTGTTTTGTCATTTTCATTTAAAAAAAATGTCTATATAGTTTTTATTCATTTTTATTTCAGTTTTAGTTATTTTAGTTCATCTAGTTAAACAAATAGTTAGATTTTGAATTCGTTTTTATATTTTCTGTTTTCATTTTCATTAAAGTTTTAATAATTTTGTTGTATGTTTTGTTATTTTTATTAGTTTTTTAAATGTCTATATATATGTTTTTATTTATTTTTTATTTTATTTTATTCTTTTGGTTCAAGTTAAACTAAATACAAATGAGAAATGTTTCCTTGGTTTTCAATATTATAGTTTTTGTTAAGATTTTGAATTAGTTTTCATTTTTATATTGTCTGTTTTCCTTTTAATAATTTTGTTGTGTTTTGCCATTTATATATATATATATATAGTTTTTTAATGAATTTTTATTTCAGTTTGAGTTTTAGTTATTTTAGTTCAAATAAAAATGAGAAATGTTGCCTTGATTTTGAATATTATAGTTTTTGTTAATATTTTGAATTAGTTTTTATTTTTATATATTTCCTGTTTTTATTTAAATTTTAGTTAAAGTTTTAATAATTTTGTGTTTTGTCATTTTTTTTAATTTTTTTTAAAAATATGTATATCGTAAAATTGTTCATATCGTTCAAGTTAAACTAAATAAAAATGAGAAATAAGTTCAAGGTTTTTTTTAAATATTTGATTTTATTTCAAAGAAAATATTTTATGGTTTTAATTTTAGACCATAGGATTTTTACTATTAATTTTGCAGTAAAATATGACCTGTACATCTGGTTTTCGTGAGATTTAGTCCAAGACACTGGTATATATTTTTGCTGTTTGATACTAACCTTCAATATTCAAAATATCTCATGCACAAGAGTCGCTGGCATGATCTGAGCAATGAAAGTGTGAATGTAACGAAGGATTCAAAAGTCTGAATGTAACAAGTTTTGTAACTTACATTCAGGAAAGACTGAGTTAATGAGGTAATATTATGTGATGCAGACTGCTCTAGTATTATCAATAATATTACTCGTCTGATGGAGCATTAAAGTCCCTTCTGAGTGATGCTGCCTGTCTCATCTTTGCTTACCACACGGCCCTGATGGTAACTTTTAGTCCCGGCGTTAAATCCTGAGGGACAAACTCACAATGGCAGCTCTTATTGTCATCAACAATGTCTTCTCCGGGAAGGCTGGCTTCTAAAAAACACAACACGGACAGGAGGACTCTAGAGTTAGTGCACAAACCCCCTAACCCTCCATTCAACTCAGCCTCGGTTATCTAGCTCAGTCCGACAGCAGATAGGTCAGTGCAAAGACATTTTTATAACTGCTTTTCCAGGAGACGGGGAATCTGAGACAACCGTGGCCCAAAATACAACAAAGCCATACAGTGACCCCGAAACACATTTGGACACTTAAGACAAAGTTAAACTGATAATAACGATAATAAAAATCAAATCATGTGCTATTTATTTTTAAAAACAGAAGAGAAGTTTGTTTTACACTGGCAGATTATTTAATGTTTTTGAAAATAGTTTCTTCTGCTCACCAAGGCTGCATGTATTTGATCAAAAATGCAGTAAAAAATGTGAAATATTATTCCAATGTAAATCAGCTGTTTTCTATGTGAATATATAGTAAAATGTAATTTATTCCTGTGATCAAAGCTGAATTTTCAGCATCATTACTCCAGTCTTCAGTGTCACATGATCCTTCAGAAATCAATCTAATATGATGACTCCTTAAGAAACATATATGATTATTATCAATGTTGAAAATCAGTTAATATTTTTGTGGAAACACCATACAAAAGTTTGTGTAAATTGATCAAAAGTGACAGTAAAGACATTTATAATGTTACAAAAGATTCTATTTCAAATAAATGCTGTTCTTTTGAACTTAGTGTTCATCAAAGAATCCAGAAAAATGTAGCAGTTTCCACAAAAATATTCAAAAACTATAATAATAATAAGAACCATTATTAATAACTGTGCAACAATACGAACTGATAATAACTGAACACTAAATCATCATATTATAATGATTTCTGAAGCATCATGTGACACTGAAGACTGGAGTAATGATGCTGAAAATTCAGCTTTGATCACAGGAATAAATTACACTTTACTGTATATTCACATAGAAAACAGCTGTTTTAATTTGCAATAATATTTCACAATTTTTACTGTATTTTTGATCAAATAAATGCAGCCTTGGTGAGCAGAAGAGACTCTTTCAAAAACATAAAATCTTAATTAATACAAACTTTTGACTACCAGTGTATGCATAGAAATAGGTAAACATTAGTGAAACTTGTTCATAGTTAATATGATGAACTACAGCTCCAGCATCAGTGAGCAAAAATTATGAAGTTATATTTTGTATTGAATGCAGTGACATTCATACATGTTTAAACGTGACTTAAAGTCCAAACACGTTGTTGAGGTGCCTGTATAAGCAAACAGCAGAACACTATGACATATAAGTCAACTAATATTTTTTCAGCAGACTGACTTTTAGATTCAATGAGAATCCATTTTGCAAAGCAGGCCAGTCAAAAGACATCATTTAACGAACTGTTTGACTATGAGTGAATTAATAATGCACTGTTAATGGCCACAAAGAAACAGTTTCACCAATTGCATTGACTGTTTCAACTATTTCTAGCGATTGACTTAACCTTGAGTTTTCTACAGCAGCGGTTCTCAAGTGGTTTCATAGTGCAACCCAACACAATTCCAAACCTGTAACCAGAATTAAATGTAATACTTACATTTTTGGGTCATGACGCACCAGTTGAGAACAACTAATCTAGAGTCATTATCACTTAAAGTATCCAAGTTTCTCATATCCATGCAAAACGCTGATTGCATCTGTCATTTTGGGCCACAGTGTCTTTCTCCTGCGTTCCCATTTGTCAGCACAGACCATCTGGTGCATAAAAATAAATCTACCTGTGCTTATTATGCCAAATAAACCACAGAGCCTTAAAACAACTGTACAGCTCCAAACCCTGGAGTGAATAATGATGGTCTGAAATGGGTTAATGAGGTTGACGAGTTGTTCCACAGCTCTGTGGTGTTTCATTGCATTCACGTTTCCTCCTCAGGACTAACTTTTCCTCACATGCAGGTAAAGGAGCACAGTTTGCAGCCATCAGCTAGCACTAGTTCTAGGGTTGGTAAAAACGGGCTCTAGTGGTGACCAGCCGATTGATAATCTCTTACTGATTAACCCTTCAATTGCTGCGATAGGAGAGATGGTAATAAAGGCTGGTTATAAAAACAACGACAAAACAGACCTGCTTTAAACCTAGAAACGTCAAGGAACAATGCTCACAATAATGAGAAATAAAATGCATTCTGAATTTTCTGAAACTAGTAAATCCTCTGAAGGTGAAGCAGTTATTATTGTTGTGCAGTTATCCAAAGCCTCGATGCTTCAAATCAATCATTCACCGTCAGAGAAATGACACACACTCTTTCTTGTATGATGTGAAATGTTCAAGTACTCAAAGAGTGTCAGTGTTTAAATACAATGAAATGACATTCAAGTGAAGGTGCAGTCTGAATCAGGACAAGGTTTTCTCTTGCTGTTTGATATGTGTGTGAACAACATCAAGTATGAATGCTATTCTAAATATTGCTACTCTTTCAACTATACATTAAAATATATGCTAACCATCTGATATCAAATTATAGATATTAAATTACCTTAACAGCATCATTATTAGTACAGCATGACTAGTTGCAATTGCTAAGTTTCTAAAACAACTAAAATGAGAAAATATAATGTTACTAATGTGCTTTGATTGGATTTTAATGTAACTTACCTTCAATTTTAATTATTGCTTTAACTCTGTTACTGCTAAAATGGCACATTTTTTGCCAGAACCCAATAATCTTGTATATATATTCATGTTTTAGGACATTTTTTTACAAGCTATGGGACTTTAGTAACAGGATTAGATTGCTAACTGGACATTGACCATTAGTGGCACCTTTTTCATATACAAAAATGCAAACATTTCAGCAGAAAAACATCAGATTTTTAACTTATACTTTTGGAAAATCGCTCAAAATCAAACAGAAAGCAAAATGGACAGTCCAGCATTTAAAGCAGGTAAGATTTTACAGACTGGCATATTCTCAGACCGCTGTGATGTACTCAATACACAAGTGACAATGGCGTGGATCCAGACAAATCACATTTTAATAATTTTTTCTCGAGTTGTGGAGATATGAAGCTCCCTTAATACTCCTTCCTCTAGGAGTATTTGAATAAAATTTGGTGCATGTCCTCAGATTGTCATGGCGTCTTTGTGCACCAAAATTTGTTAAGTTTGCACACTGTGTTTACATGATACGGGCCCAAACGAAAATGTAATGTGACCCCATATGGCCACATATGGGTGAGTTATATACATTTGCATATTACAACACCCCCTAGTTGCTGAGTTACACTGAATTTGGTACACAGCCTCTTAAAGACACGTATGCACATATGTCTAAACTTCATGAAGATCAGACAATCATACTTGAGATAACTGGCCGCTGAATTTTGGTTGAGTGCTGGCGGCCATTTTGTCCAAATGTCAGCTGAATCCTTAAATGCAGGTGCATTAAAGGGATAGTTTACCCAAAAATGAAAATTCTGTCATCATTTACTCACCCTCAAGTTGTTCCAAACCTTTCTTTCTTCTGTTGAACACAAAAGAAGATATTTTGAAGAATATGGGTAACCAAACAGTTGATGGACCCCAAAAATAGTTTGGAAGTCAATGGGAACCATTAACTGTACACAGCAAAATCCCCAGAGTTAAATCAACTCTGCTCAGAGAACATATGGCCCCTCTCTATATAGAGTTAAAAGAACACTGAAGCACTGTTAAAGTTAATGAGATAATATGCTGTTTGTGGAGTTGTTTAATTAATCAGATCTTGAGAGATTTAATGTATTTTATCTTCAGTTAAGTTCATCTTAGGCTGTGACTGGAAGTCAGTTGTAGTTCTTGTGTTTCTCTTCAGTGATTCTGCTTGTTAACAGCAGGTGTTCATCACTAACGCTCAATCATCACTTCTTTAATCACTTAATTATCTCATTAACTTTAACTCTGCTTCAGTGTTACTTTAACACTATATAGAGATGGACCATACGTACTTTGAGCAGAATTGATTTAACTCGGGGGATTTTGCTGCATAGTTCACCCANAATGAACTTTTATCACAATATGCTATTTTTTTGAGAAGGACCTGTATGTCTAAACTTCATGAAGATCAGACAATCATACTTGAGATAACTGGCCACTGAATTTTGGTTGACAGCTGGCGGCCATTTTGTCCAAATGTCAGCTGAATCCTTAAATGCAGGTGCATTAAAGGGATAGTTTACCCAAAAATGAAAATTCTGTCATCATTTACTCACCCTCAAGTTGTTCCAAACCTTTCTTTCTTCTGTTGAACACAAAAGAAGATATTTTGAAGAATATGGGTAACCAAACAGTTGATGGACCCCAAAAATAGTTTGGAAGTAAATGGGAACCATTAACTGTACACAGCAAAATCCCCAGAGTTAAATCAACTCTGCTCAGAGAACATATGGCCCCTCTCTATATAGAGTTAAAATAACACTGAAGCAGAGTTAAAGTTAATGAGATAATATGCTGTTTGTGGAGTTGTTTAATTAATCAGATCTTGAGAGATTTAATGTCTTTTATCTTCAGTTGAGTTCATCTTAGGCTGTGGCTGGAAGTCAGTTGTAGTTATTGTGTTTCTCTTCAGTGATTCTGCTTGTTGACAGCAGGTGTTCATCATAACGCTCAATCATCACTTCTTTAATCACTTAATTATCTCATTAACTTTAACTCTGCTTCAGTGTTACTTTAACACTATATAGAGATGGACCATACGTACTTTGAGCAGAATTGATTTAACTCGGGGGATTTTGCTGTATAGTTCACCCAAAACTACAGGGTGACTAAATGATGACAGATGTTTAATTTTTGGGTGAATTATCCATTTAATGTCTCTTTATCCTCACAACTAATGGACAGAGTTTCAAAAACAATATTTTTCATGATGTGGATGCCGTACACTGCAAAAAATGCTGTTCTTTCTTAGAATTTTTGTCTTGTTTCCAGTCCAAATATCTAAACATTCTTAGATCAAGAAGCATTTTTTTGACAAGTAAAAATTATTTTCTTGTTTTTAGGAAAAATAAGTTTAAAATTAAGTGAGTTTTTCCTTAAAACAAGCAAAATAATCTGCCAGTGGGGTCAGCAAAATAATCTTAATCCAAACTGAAAACAATATTATATAGCTTATTTTTGGTTTGATATAAGATTATTTTGCTTGTTTTAAGGAAAAACTCACTTAATTCTGACTTATTTTTTCTGAAAACAAGAAAATAATTTTTACTTGTCAAGAAAATGCTTCTTGATCTAAGAATTTTTAGATATTTGGACTGGAAACAAGACAAAAATTCTAAGAAAGAACAGCATTTTTTGCAGTGTACAGAGTATCTGAAGTTCTCATTTGAGTCTCTTTAAATTCATCCTAGCGGTAATAAGAGAGATATGCAGTCAAATAAGAATGGGAAATCTTATATACTGTAGCTTTAAATGGGTACAAAAAAAATATATATATATATAACAAAGTGAGAGCTTTAGTCAATAGAGGTTTGAGCTTTACTTTGAATGAAACCCAATTAAAGCACATAAGGAACTAAACTGGACTAGTAAAATATACAAGTTAATATTCAGAACAACAGCATGATTGTGTGTGAAACTTAAAAAGCTATTAAAAAAGGTATATATTTAACCAAAATCAAACTCAAAGCATATTTGCAGAGTGGTAGTTGTGCTGTGACTGAAGCTGGTTAGTTTGATTGAATATGGGAGCTCGACCCATCTGGATTGCCTGACCTGGAGAGTTCCTGTGTCTCAAATCTTCCTCTTGCATCTCAATGAGCACTTTAGCATCAGCATCCAACATAGAAATGGAAAGGACAGCATCAGGATCCACATTCATCAGAAAAAACGAGGGGAAAATCATAAACGCACACATGGATTACAAAGGTCGTCCTTTCCACAAGCTGCTTCTGTCGCATATTTTTATCAGGTTATCAAGGTTATATCAATGTTTCTGAAAACCATTTCAAATGAATCATTGAATTTGCACTTTGTGGAAAGTGTAACCAAAGCACATTTTTTTTCATAAATTATATTTAAATATTCCAACAAACACATACAAAAGTTACATACACATAGCCAAAAGTTATGATTGGTATGTAAAATAATATATATTTATGCCATAATTTATGTCATGAAATCATATACTGTATTCATACCAATCATAAAACTATTCATCTTAAATATTAAAATAAATTATCACACATATTAGCTAATAAAATAATTAGCTCAAGAATATTCGTTTCACAGATTCTTCACAAAAACATTGGCAGCAAATGCAACACTCGACTCGATTACATTAATATGAACTTGATATGCACAAATAACACAGACACTGATACAAAAATCACATGCAATGGCACAACAGAAAGACAGAATAAGAATCCTGATGTGTGGAACTAGGAGATTCTATCTGGATTGTATTCAATTAATCTAGTTTCTGTCTTCACACCTTCTCACCTGTAGATAATCAAGCTGAGGATTCTTCTAAAAATCTCAATGCAATTTATTTAAGTGATCTCAGACATCTAACAAAGTCACTTTGTATTTTGGGGATCTGAGACCAAGTCCAATCTACTTGAAGGGGGGAATCTGCTTGTTACACTCACATTTAACTCTTTCCCTGCCGGCGTCTTTTAAAAAAAAGTTGCCAGCCTTTTTTAATCAACACTTAAATGTAGGTAAGTTTCATACAAAAAGCAACATTTTAAACAAAAAGCTGAGAAAATCACATTTATTTAAAAGACTACATCGTGCATAAGCAATGCATTATTGCTTGTTTCTGCTCCTTTTTGCCTGTGTTTTGATCCCCCACCCGTATAACAATGAAAACACAGAAAGCCGGAAAATTCCGTCAAAGGCGGGGAAAGAGTTAAATTACATATTTCAAATCAGCAACAAAATCTGATATGAACTGGCCCATGCATTTTATTTCTTATGCTCAAATAGCACAAAAAAATTTATATTTCATGGCAACCGGAGCTTCTAACAGCAGCTGCAGTGATGCAATGACTATACCAATTGCCGATTGGTTCTTTTATATAGAAGGTGGGACTAATTCCGCCATATTGCGCATTGCACTTTCTCCCATTCATAAGTAATGCCTAACTAGTTTAAAACGATCTCAAACACAAGACCACCTCTGATTGGCGATTGTGTTCATGCGCTCAACAGATATGTCTGTGATTGGCTACGCTTCAAAAGCCTGTTGTAAATAGACATCTTTTCACCGAGCGCTTACACAGATACACATGGGATATATCCCTAAAATATCTGCTGATAGATGCACAATGGCCAACCAGAGGTGTTTAAGAATCTGGTCCAAATGCTAGGGGGAAATGCTGGTATCGTCACATTTTAAAAATTTCCGTACCGACTAGTTTTTCACTGTCTGATATTTTATCCAAAGCATAATGTTGTGATGTTGCGCTTCACAATTGTGACTTGTGCTGTTTGAGTCTACAACTATTAATAACTGTGATGGGTGTCAAATGAATCTGGATAGACCTATACATGATTTCTTCTTCACCGATTAACACCTACAACAACCAAATCACGACCAAAGCGTACAAATACAGAAGGCAACACTGCATAAGCGCACAGAACCGGGTTGGTTTCCCTCACCTTCTGAGTTCTGGCGGGACGCGGCCCCTTTAAAGCGGAAGGCTTGTCTGGCCCGACTGCGGTCGCTGAAGCTGATGCTCTTGGGTACTTTGGATGGACTGTCCTCGATGCTGTTTGCGCTAGGAGAGCGTCGGAGGGGCTGCTGGCCCTGAGGAGAGTTCTTCCCTTTGGTTGCAGTGTTTCTCGGGCTGGAGAACACGCGCTCTTTCAGACTCACTTTCTGACTGTGAAGGGTAAAACGGTTTAAATGTTAGAGACTTAAAAGACAAAAGCATTCAATTTGCATTCAAAAACTGGAGTTCTTTCTTAAGCTGTTATTCGGGGGTAAGAACTAGCTGATTTGGTTAAAGCTGCAGTACGTAAGTTTTGCCTCTTTGTCGCCCTCTCTGTTCGAAACCTGCAATTGCAGTTGTTTGCGGAATTATCATCTTTACGTGGGTTGTGCATCGGCACGGCTCCTCAGCGTGTTTTGAAGAGAATGCGTGAGTGTTTTTAGAACACATCTGACCCCTTTCATTTATGAATAACTGACAAACATGCATCACATTAAGTTTATTTCTTTACGTTAAAACCGTGCAGACTAAATGGATGTGAATTTTATATGCAATTCAAATACATAATAAATGCATAAAATAAATCGTAAATATTTTTGAGTGTATTTTAATTTAAAGCTGCTGTCCGTAAGATTTGCCTCTTTGTCGCCATCTCTGTTTGAAACTTGCAATTGCAGTTATATGCGGAATTATTATCATTACGTGCGTTGTGCATCGGCACGGCTCCTCAGCTCGGATGAATCTAATGTTTGCTGTCAGTCACCATACCGGTGTGGATACTGTACTTCGGAATCACAGATTGTAGTCTTGAAGGATGACCAAAGTAGGAATTTTCACCGGAAAATGTCATCTGAACAAGTAAGTAATATGTCTGCCACTTTTGTTCTGACCAGCTGAGGGAAAAAGCATTAGTCCTACAATAAATCGCGCTGCCAATGGTGATTAAATCTAACGATCGCTTAGCTCATATCGCATCAAACCATGCAAATTATTATTGTTGTTATACTTTGTTCTCAAATTGTTAATGTTAACAACATCAGCATTGTGGGACTGTGTATTTAGTGCTTTTTGACCACGGCTGAATCTCCAGTTGTCACTGATGATTTTCATTTGGACCTTTCTGGATTATAATCCGCCTGCAAAATGATAAGTTTATTCTACTAGCAGGGACTCCTTTCTTTCTGTTTACAGATGTGACATAATGACGCAAAGACGAACTGCTGCATGCTCGAATTTCCCACGGAAATCCACCAGTATCGATTTATTATAAAACATTATTACAAGCTTACCGTTGTGAATCGCGCTAAGGTAAGGAGATAGTTTTGAACACTGGCTGGTTATGTACTTGCTCAAAAATTGATTTAGCATATTTTTTAACCAAAAAAAGTTAAGGACTGCGGCTTTAATGGAAAGTAGTAATGTTTACTGTGCATACATTTTGTATTTACAGTTGCATTCAGTACATTCCCAAAAATGATTACAAATAAAGTACAATCAAACAGTACTGTTATTCATATTCATATCTGAATGAACTGCTGACCTGCATTACATAATGTTTGTTAATGAAGGTTATTATAAAGTGTTTCCCTGGAGGGAAGGAACTGGAGTTTCCGTGTTTCGTTGAAATGTGGGTGGATATATTGATGTGCATTTGGCTTATTAAACGCCACACATCTGTCTGCACACAAACAAGGTCAAACTAATACACACACACGTGCGCATNTAACAACATCAGCATTGTGTGACTGTGTATTTAGTGCTTTTTGACCACGGCTGAATCTCCAGTTGTCACTGATGATTTTCATTTGGACCTTTCTGGATTATAATCCGTCTGCAAAATGATACATTCCCAAAAATGATTACGAATAAAAGTACAATCAAACAGTACTGTTATTCATATTCATATCTGAATGAACTGCTGACCTGCGTTACATAATGTTTGTTAATGAAGGTTATTATAAAGTGTTTCCCTGGAGGGAAGGAACTGGAGTTTCCGTGTTTCGTTGAAATGTGGGTGGATATATTGATGTGCATTTGGCTTATTAAACGCCACACATCTGTCTGCACACAAACAAGGTCAAACTAATACACACACACGTGCGCATGTAAACAATGTATTCATTGACATGGACATGCATCGCTGGACTGGTAAAATATTTGCACACAAACAACATCTCTGAAATACATCCTGTGCTGACAGAACTGATGACACTGAAACGGACATGATGCATGCAAAAGAAAGCATCAAAAATGACATTTAATATTAGAAGAAGCACTGTTTTGTGGTGTCTGAGAAATATGATTTGTACTAACCTCGGAGAGGGTTCAGGTTGGGATTCCTTCCTGTGTTGGAAAACAAAATCATACTTTTGAATGCTATGATTTGAAGTCCTTTAACAAACTGAACACTACCGTCAAACAGGTTACCTTTTCAAACAAATATTAAAGGGGTCATGACATGGATTTTTAAATTATTTTAATGTTCCTTGAGGTTAATTTATAATTTTAAATATATATGTGTAAAAACGATCATTTTCAACCTTCATTCTGAACCCCTGATTTGTTTTTAAAGCGCGGCTCCTTTAGCAACTGAACACCAGTGGGCGGGGACTATGATACCAGGGGGCGTGGCCTACGAAGTGATGATGTATAACTATTCTTCGATGTCTTGCAAATGTATTGAGATGCCACAATTCAATTCATTAACACATAAACACATTATTTATCTGAGTGAATCAAAAATAAAAGAGCATTTTAAAAAAGCGCCATTTTACGTTACCTAAAGGAGAGGCCGGATTTGCTCTTGAGGTTTCTCAGTAGATCGAGCTGGTTCAGGGGAGGGATGAGTCTGGAAAAACACACATTTCTTCTAACATGAAATACAAGGACTAATAATAATAATAATGCCTGATTTAAAAGTCACTAATAAGAGATTAATTTGCACATCCTTTTTTGGGGCTCGGTGTTACATGCATAACCCCCTCTGATTAGACATTTGATATCAAAGCATGATGTATATAATATGCCATACGCAGGGAGGGAGTGTGTGGACAGCGCTGTTAACCTTCACAATCTGCACAAAACAGCCTGAAAGGTCAGAGAGCAGATCGATGTAGAGACGTCTGAAGAGATCTCATGTGACACCCCAGAGGAATGCTGGGATAGAGAGAGAATCAGATGGAGGATGGGACTGTGTGCATGTACCTGTACATGGGCACCGATACGGTCCTCTCGTAATAGTCCCACGTCGAATGGAGATCTGTGCGATTCAGGTTTGTAGCGTAAAACCTCCAGGCAGCCTGAGAGATCATAGTCATGTCAAGCACTTTTTCATTAAATCTATGGATGGTTTAATATTTGCAATACTGGGAAAAATGAATTGTGTGCATTTGTTTACTGTCCACTGTATGATCTGATATATATTTTCATTAATATACCTTATGTATGGATGCATAGGTGAGCAAATGACTGTTATAATATTAAAACTAGATAAAAAAGTTTGAGGACAAACTTTAAGTTGGCTTGAAAAAGCCGGTCCAGAAAGTTTGAAGTAGTTTTAAAAGTGTGAAGTTTGAGAGTTTTCAGTTTAAAAGTTTAAGTTTTAGTTTAGTAGTTTGATAGATAGATAGATAGATAGATAGATAGATAGAGTCAGGGTACTCAAAGCGGTTGCTAGGGTGTTATGTGGTTGCTAGGGTACTTGGGGTGGTTGCTACGATGTTGCTATGTGGTTGCTAGGGTAGTCGGGGTGGTTGCTAGGGTGTTGCTATGTGGTTGCTAAGGTACTCGGGGTGGTTGCTAGGCTGTTGCTATGCGGTTGCTA
>RJVU01057277.1:1321961-1362517 GCA_003731715.1 Anabarilius grahami
GCAGGACACTATAGTTCATTTCTGTAAGTGAGGATAGCAAAATAAACTGTGGCATATTATACCCAAAAATTCTTCATACAGTGGACTATCAATAAAATTATTATTATATTATATTATTCATACACTTTGACCTGACCATGTTTTGCTTAAGTGTTATCTGACATAATTAAGATAAATTTTTTCTGACACAGTTTAACTCTGAGATCTTGTCATATTTTATTACCATATTTTATTTCTATAGTGAATAAACTGTATTAATGAATGAAATGTTCAAGGTGTCTGAATACATTTTGGTTTGACTGTATATATATGTAATATATGTATATATCATTGCTCACACAAGAAGCAAATTAGAAAAAAAAATATTAAAAACTGTCATTAAATTATGCAAGTCCACGAACTCCATCCATACAAGATTCCTCTGTGATCTTTCTGAAATATCATCTCATCAAACTCAACGAGTGATAAACATCCCTGCATAATTAATAATCCTCACAGACGTCCTGTGTGTAAACTTCAGCTGTTAGTCTATCTGATGTCCTTGGGTTTATTTCCAGAGGAATCACGCCAGAGCTTTACTGGCACTCGCTGCAGTCCCGAGAGCAACTGCTGCCAGAGTTGATTAACCATATAATAAAGCTGAAAATATGAAACACAGCAATGCAGAAGCACTTATACACCAGAACATTTACAGAACATCCATTGCAAGAAAACAAATAGTGTTTATCAGCCCGTAAATGGAAGTAGCGAAGTAGCATGTTGTCAAGGGAATGATCTTCCAATGCAATCTGGAGTAATATCGATCTCAGACCACATTATGAGAGATCTGTGGACACGGTACATTACATAGAGTGTATTTGTTAATGGCGAGGGAATGCGAAATGCTTACCAGACCCCACCAGAGCGCATCGGCGTAGGTTTCAAACATCTCGTTATCCTCTTTCTCAGCGAGGTACACCAGGAACGAGGCCAGGATCAGACACAGGAAGCCAATGTACCAGGCTGTGATCAGCTCCTGTTGAGGGCACATGCATGCACACGATCAGTAAAAATCAATATCAAGTGTCATACTTGTTGCATATTTAAAAGTCAACAGCCTATGAATGATGATGCAGTGAAGTGGCATAAAAGAGCCCCTACTATGCTATTTTATCAGGGTGGTTGATTATGATTTCACTTTTTTAACTTTAGTTAGTGTGTAATGTTGCTGTTTGAGCATAAACAACGTCCACAAAGTTATGACGCTCAAAGTTAAATGCAAAGAAATATATTTTCTTTTACAGAAATCACTTTTTAAGGACTACAACAAGCTTCTTCCCAACATCACAAACCCCAAAATTTACATAAACCCCGCCCCCGAGAGCACACAACATAGGGGGTGGGGCCATGTTGGGCTGCTTTAGAGAAGAGGAAGAGTTGTTGTAGTAGAGTGTTGTTGTCATGCCGTCATTTTACGTTTTCTTCACAAACGAGGGTCAATTCAACACAAAAGATGAACATGACGGCACATGCTAGTGGATGAGTTGAATCAACTCCACAGCAACTACATAAATTTATCCTCTAACCATTCAGAAACGACCAGTTTTATTCTAAAAGTTGTAACTTCTTCCTGAGTCTCATCAGTGTCGACTCCGGTTTGAACAATGTAAGGCTGAACACCGTTACTGACAATCCTCATTTTGGCTGCGTGAGATTCTCCAGCTTTGTTGTTGTTGAGCAACCGAAGCGCGAGCCTCTTCTGGAAAGGGGGCCAGGAGCAGCAGCTCATTTGCATTTAAAGGGGCACACACAAAAACGGTCTGTTTTTGCTCACACCCAAATAGGGGCAAATTAGACAAGCGATAATAAATTATCTGTAGTGTATTTTGAGCTGAAACTTCACAGACACATTCTGGGGACACCAGAGACTTATATTACATCTTGTGAAAAGGGGCATTATAGGTCCTCTTTAAAGTTTCCTAATTTTGTTTTGGAGTCTTCTACGATAGATTTACATGCATCCAAGTTCAAAAAACACTTTAAATAACTTTAATCAGCTACAGTGTTTGAGGGCGGGGCAAAGTAGACATCATTCACAGCTTCCAATGAAGACCATAGGATGGCATTATGCAAATTTGTTACAAACATACGTAGGTTCAGCAGGAAGTGAGACTGGAATTACTGACGACTCATTTCAGGCAGTTCAGAATCGCTTCTTTTTTAAAAGACAACAACTCCATTTATGATCTTTACATCTTTGCAGACTTTTTACATTCACAAACAACTCTATTATACACTATATGAAAAGGAATAATGAACCATAAATCACTGCACAGCTCAACTCCTGAAACAAGCCAAAGAAAAACAACTTCAGAGTTTTTGCTCTGTCAGCGTGTGCATCTCTTCACTCCTTCAAATGCACCTTCCTGTGGATGCTAAGAAATGGGACACCACTTAAACACAGAGACTGCAACGTTACGCCACTGCGACTCATTTTAGACTGAAAAATGCACTGCAAGCGCATTCGCCCACTTTCTTGCCCTTGAGAGAGAGACGTCGTCTGAGGCTGAATTCACGAGTCACGACAGCACCTGAATGAATGACAAGACGCCTTAATCAGACTTCTGACTGCCGGCTGATCCACTTCACTGCTTAATCTGGGCAAGAACTGACCGTCCAGAGAGAAACAAGTGTAGTTCACTTTGTTAGTTGATGCCACAATAACAAAAAACTCAAATAATGTCAGTCTGTGAAGAGCGATACATCAAAGAAATGTTCAAAAGAAAAGTTCAAAAGAAAAGCATTTGAAATAGAATCTTTTTGTAACATTATAAATGTCTTTACTGTCACTTTTGATCAATTTAATGCATCCTTGATGAATAAAAGTATTAATTGATTAAAAGAAAAGGGTTTTGTAATGAATATACAAAAAGAGGCAGTTCATATCATCAAGTCTTCATCATTCTCACAATGTTACATAAATAACCTATTTTCCTCTTCCGTTTAATATACCCGGCATGAATTATTAATCAAAGTAACGCTGTTATTTCACAGACGGCTATCCTTTCCTCACGTCACCCTGCTAGCATTCAACTCCTTTAAGCTCATTTATATTTCAGCATGTTTACTGTCAACGTGCAAAATATATAATGTGTCTGTTTGTTTGAGAAAATGTGTTTTCATCACCAAGACAACAGCCGATGTTCCCTGTGTGTTTTCACAGGTCAGGAAACTGCTGAGGAACCACAAAATAATGAGCCGAGATAAAAATTGATTCTCTCTGCAACTTTAGGAATGGAATACAAGCAAACTATTTCTAGAAATGTTTATATTTTAACTCTATTACGTGTGGTTTGAGTTGCATTAACGTTCCCAAATGCATTGAGCTCTATGAAGTCAAGCATCACCCTCATCATTCCCTCATCTACAGGGAACGTTCTCTCAAAGTTATGAACAAACGTTCTTCCAGTAACATTAATAGAACGTTCACTCAAATCTGGTCTGCAATAACATTCTCAAAACGTTATCACAAAAACATTATTTATACATCGTTCATGGAACGTTTTTGAAACATTTTAGTTGCATTGTTTTAACTGTTATTACTTGCTACCTGTAAGAACATTCAAGAGCAACATTCCCATAGTGTTTGCAAATGGAATGTTTTCTCTAACAGTCACATAACCAAAAAACAAACAAACAAAAAAACTAGCGTTCAGGGAACATTCAGAAATAATGTTTGCATTACTTACACTCTAAAAATGATGGGTTAAAAACAACCCAAGTTGGGTTGAAAATGGACAAATCCCACGATTGGGTTGTTTAAACCCAGCGAATGGGTTGTTTTAACCCAGCGATTGGGTTATTTTAACCCAACGAATGGGTTGTTTTAACCCAGCGAATGGGATGTTTTAACCCAGCGAATGGGTTGTTTTAACCCAGCGAATGGGATGTTTTTTAACCCAGTGGTTGATTTTTACACAGCAATTGATTTGTTTTAACTCAGCGAATGGGTTAAATGTTTGACCCAACCTGCTGGGTAGTTTTATTTAACTAAACTACTGTTTAAAAATTACTTCACTGCTTGCTTAAAATGAACCCAAATATTTTCGAAATGAACATTTATTAATCAGTTTAATAAATAATAATTAATGAATAAACGTTTATTAAATTGCTCATAAATAAATGTTCACCTTTTGATTATTATTGTTGCCTCTAGTAATTATGTGTCTGATTTTTAATTTCCAACTTATTTTGGGTTCATTTTAAGTCAGCCATATAGTCATTTTAAACAATACAATTTTTAAACTTCAAAACTCATAAAATTCAAAACTCTGCACATTCCTGTCAGTTCTCAGTCTGCAGTCATGAGCCCTGCATTTACAGTACTAGTTTATGTCTTGCCAAGTCTATCGATCGCAAACCTCCAGCTGACACTTCATCAGGACGTCTCATTAAGCATCGCCCCCACTTTGGCCTTTTCCCCCTCTCCTTACACGGAGCCAAAAGACGCTGTTCCACGACCTCTCAAATCCACTTTAACAACGAGCAGAACACGTTGGGCTTGACAAATGACACATGACAGAATAACTGCTGTGGATTCAATCTTCAATTTATGCACAGCAAAAAGCCTTGTGGAGGCACGACCAGAAAACCTCTCAAAATCATATTTGGTCCATTTGCCATTTTTCTTGAGGGCATTTGAAACAGGATTGATGACTATGCAGTTTAGAAATTGGGTTTATATAATGTTGATTCATGCTTCAGCTGCATTGTTTGAGGGCATCAAAAGACCTCAGAATATCTGTTTAAAAGTCAACTAAAAACGCATATCCATAATGTGACATATTTTTGGACATGAAGCTTAAAAAGAAAGCAATACATTGTTAAGAATTATTTCTCTGGAATAACATGCACTAATGAATCTATGACAAGAGACCAGGAATATGAACTAAGCAAGAGTCGATGTTGATTTCGTGTTGACAACAAATGGAAATACATTTACTGCCATACAGTATATCTCTCCTGAAAGCACTGAAATTGCCTGATATGCATTTATTTCTAATGATTGGTGCAAAATCAGATGCATGAATTAAGTTAAAAGGCTGATTTGCTTTCTCTAAAGCCAATAGACATTTATCGCCATACATCTCTTCTGAAAGCCCAACAATGAAGATTTCAGACAGAAAGTATTGCAACAAGAAGAATGACTGGCAAAATTAGATTTTTAAGAAGCAGCACAAAATCATTTGCCTGGTTACCTAACAGTTTCAGACTTGTTTTCCATGTTTAGTTACCTTGCTGTGAGCGTAGACGACAGATCCCAAGAGTTTCCAGGTTCCTCCACGGCGATCCATGCGGATCATCCGGAGAATCTGGAGGAATCGGAGACTCCTGATGGCGGAGGTGGCAAACACATTCCCCTGCGTTCCAGCGGCCAAAACCGAGATGGAAGCAATCAGGACCATGATGTCTGGGAAACACAACAAGTGACAATATAAAATGATGCTGGGATTAAGCTAAATATACATAAAACATTCATGTGAAAATGTAAATGTACATGCATTTGGCAGCACGCAGACCACACATTTTTATCTCTTTATACCATTGTCTGTCTGAATACTCAATTCTGATTGGCTGGAAGATGTGCAATAAGCCTGTTAACAAGCACGAGGATGATTAAACAATTCCACAAACAGCATTACAGCTTCATATATTACTAACCAGATTGACTTCATTTCTGTCATTGATCTACAGAAGTTCTTATTGAGAATTAACAGAAGTTTAACGCTCATGTTTGTTTCATTTGAGGTCACCGTAATGGTGATTGGTATTACCATTAATTGGGCTCTTAACTCTTGTTTTCACTGACTGCTGTGATAGTGTGCTTGTCTAACACGTTTGCAGTAGCAAATAAAGCTGAAATTAGATCAGATGATGAGTTATAATCTTTGCAAAATGGAACAAATTAATGATGTTGTTTTACTGCAACATGAGATCACACTGTATTGCAGAAATCAGTTAAAAGATAAAGCAACGCGTGATAGGAGAGCCAGATGACAATGTCGATTATCCTCCATTTGTTTTTCTTATCAAGTCATGTTTGATCTCGCGTCTCCGTGAGATCTTGTGTGAGGATTATAATGCCTAAAATCGGTTGAAACTATATGTTTTAAAAACGGTTAAGATTTGAAAATCGTCTAGTGTGTCCTAGGCCTTACATAGAGTGTTTTTTTTTTTGATCATGTAGATGTAATGCAGTTAACGTCAACTTAATAGGAGTCTGTTATAGAATGCATTGTGGCATGAAGCATGTCCCCATTGTTGAGATTTATATTTCTGCATAAGAGGGTCTATGGTTGGAAAGATGCTTGAGAAGCCCTGCAGCGGTCAACCTGAAGCTTTCACCTGCACACCCACTGAAGCTAAATCTATATCTGGATGGGAGATCATCTGAGAGACTGGGTAGCTGCGGGAAGAGGTGTTAGAGGCTTCCGGGTCTGATCAACCTGTGGTTTGAGTGGGTCCTAACGCCCCAGTACAGTCGCAATAAGCTGTACTGTATAAAGGGTGTCACCCTGGTGTAAGATAGTCCATACAGCACATCACATACCGCCCAACACCCCAGTACAGTCACCATAAACTGTACTGAATAAAGGGTTAAAATAAACCCCAGAAGGGGTTGTAACCCTGGGGCAAAAACAATCCCTACATTACATCACATACCATGCAGGTAGTTATTTTCACATCACAAATGATATAATACTTTATTTAGTTCTTACAATTTACATGGAAGCACATATCTCATATGCTCATCAAGCCTGGATTTATTTGATCAAAAATACAGAAAAACAGTAATATTGTGAAATATTATTACAATTTAAAATAATGTTTTTCTATTTTAATATACTTTAAATATTAAAATAATTAATTATAATAAAATAATAATAATTCATATTACTTATTTCTGTGATGCAAAGCTGAATTTTCAGCATCATAACTCCAGTCTTCACTGCCACATGATCCTTCAGAAATCAATGAAACTGACTGCTATTGAGATTACTGTCACTGAAATCTCGTAAAGGGACAAAACCGACCGCCACTGAAATCTCGTAAAGGAACAAAACCGACCGCCACTGAAATCTCGAGAAGGAACAAAACCGACCGTCATTGAAATCTCGTAAAGGAACAAAACCGACCGTTACTGAAATCCCGTAAAGGTAGACAAATGACCATCATTGAAATCTCGTCAAAGGAACAAAACCGACCGTCACTGAAATCTCATAAAGGAACAAAACCGACCGTCACTGAAATCTCGTAAAGGAACAAAACCATCCGTCACTGAAATCTCGTAAAGGAACAAAACCGTCCGTCACTGAAATCTCGTAAAGGAACAAAAAACCGACCGTCACTGAAATCTCATAAAGGAACAAAACCGACCGTCATTGAAATCTCGTAAAGGAACAAAACCAACCGTCAATAAAATCCCGTAAAGGTACAAAACCAACCGTCATTGAAATCTCGTAAAGGAACAAAACCGACCGTCACTGAAATCTCGTAAAGGAACAAAACCGACCGTCACTGAAATCTCGTAAAGGAACAAAACCGACCGTCACTGAAATCTCGTAAAGGAACAAAACCGACCGTCACTGAAATCCTGTAAAGGAACAAAACCGACCGTCANACCGTCACTGAAATCCCGTAAAGGAACAAAACCGACCGTCACTGAAATCCCGTAAATGAACAAAACCGACCGTCACTGAAATCTCGTAAAGGAATAAAACCGACCGTCATTGAAATCTTGTAACAAAATAAAACCAATTGAGACCTTGCAACAGAACAAAACTGACCGTCACTGAAATTTTATAAAAACCAATCAGAAGATTAAAAAAAAAACACACAAAAAAACTTTAAGGTGACACACAAACACATCAAGAATCAGCACATGAATCTCAACAATGGTGACAATCAAAAGTGTCATGGGTCATTGTCAATAGTACAAAACTCAGAGCATGCATCACAGCATGAATAAATTATGCAGCTGAATTGTCCTTTTATTTTCTTTAATTCTAACTATTTGCTTTTATTAAAAAAATGGAGTTACTTTGAAACAATTTTCACACAGAAACTGCTAGTAAATTTCAAAAATAATTACACAGTAACGGCAAGTAACACATTGAATTAAACATGAATTTTCGAAGTAAAAATGATTGTATTCCAATAATTTTTGTTTTATTTATAGCAAACTGGACTCACCGATAACACAAAAAGGTTTCCGGGCGAATTTGAGTCTTCCCCTCCATCCTCTGTATCGACAACAACATCCTGCAGACCAGATCCTCACGATATATTCCACTCCGAAAACCACAATGGTTACAATTTCCTACAGACACACAGAAAGACGTCGAGTTACCATGACCGTGTGACACTGTGATCAATGTACATGTGTTCATCAATATCTGTGATATTATATACCAGGATATAGAGGGCATCTTCAGAGCTCTTCTCATATTCTTTGATGGTGGAGAACACGGACAAAACCAGACAGGAGAAAACCAGCAGAAACCTGAAATGACAAGAGAAAAAATCTGAATAAGACCAGATGCATGTATTTATAAAGCTGATTTGATGAGCATAATGAATGGTTTTATCATGTTACACCTTTTAAGATGGAGTGTACTTGTGTAATCTGTCCTTCAAATGCCACATTAAAGTGGGTAATTGCATTGCTGACACTGTTTTTCTCACCATCTCTCTGTCAGCGTGAGCTCTGCTGCGGTTCCTCCACAAACTCAATAAGAATCCTGCAGGAAGTGCTGAGCTCGGCGCCAACAGCGCTAAAGCCACAGACGTGAGTAATAGCGGGATATCAGGCTAGAGCTAACACACGCTAACCCTCACTACACATTACACTAACTATTTATTGACAGAAACATTAGCATTCTCATAACACACGACCTCAGGCGGCCAATATGACTGAGTAATGTGTTTTTACATTATCATCTCAACACAGCTATCTCACCTGCCATCTACTCTATAGAAAAAAGATAACATTTAGAGAAAGTGGTTACACCACGAGCAATGACAAAATTATTATCTATTATTAATTTATAAAGCTGTGTAATGTACTGAGAAACGTTAGGTTGACCCAATTTCTTTTAGTCAAGTCAAGTCACCTTTATTTATATAGCGCTTTTTACAATGTAGATTGTGTCAAAGCAGCTTTACATTGATAACTGGTACATAATTTTGGCTGAACAGATCAGAAGCACTGTTGATTAAATGTCAAGAATACTGTTGAATATCAAATGTCAAGTCAAATGTCAAGTGTCCCCAACTAAGCAAGCCAAAGGCGACAGCAGCAAGGAACCCAAACTCCATCAGGTGACATCAGGTGGCACATTAGTGTGTCATAGCTGTTTAATTTAGGTAGATTTTTCTCAAAACATGGGATGAAATTTATTTAGTTTGTTTTTACAGAGAAGGCAAGTACTAAATTAACTAAAATGAAATAAACTAAAACTAATAAATAAAAAGTAATAAAATGTATTTAAAAAATGTATTTAATAAAACAATTTAAAATGTATTTAAAAGAATAAAATGTATTAAGCTAATAAAATGACAAAAACACTTAACAAAATTACAAAAACTTTAATTAAATTTAAAATGGAAACAGAAAATATAAAATAAAAAAACTGAAAATTAATATAAAATATTAAAAACAGTAAACTATTTNTAAATAAATAAAAAAATACTGTAATGTATATATATATATACATATATTTGAAATTAATTATATAAAAAGGAAAAATAAATAATATAAACATATACATACATATTATATGTGATATTTTATAAATATATTCAACAGATAAACAGTTAACTGTTATATTTAATGCAATTTCATTAGAAAACAAAAAATAGATAAAAAATATACTGTAGTGTATATACTGTATACATATATATATACACACACACACATATGCACATATACATACAGATATTATATATAATATTATATTAATAATAATAATAATAATATATATGTGTGTGTGAGTGTGTGTGTGTGTAGAAAGAAAGAAAGAAAGAAAGAAAGAAAGAAAGAAAGAAAAGAAAGAAAGTTGCAGTAATATGCTACAGTTTGGTACTTTCATGTATTAATTTCATATATTTTGAGTACTTTGATCATCTTCGGTCATTAAATCTTGACCTGCAGTACAGATTCTTCTCTGTTTCTTGTCTTTACGTCTCAACAGGAGTCTGTTCGCACCTGCATGATAATCGAGGAATCTCATTTTCTCTACAAGGTCACTTCATGGAAGGGTGAAAAACTAATATTTAAACAGATCTAGTAACTGTGATTGATAGTGACGCTGTACTGATGAAGACACGACACTCTTGATTTCTGTTTTCACAGCAACATAATTTCACTCAGTAAAAAGCTGGATAAAAGAGTGAAGTAATCCTTCCCAGCGGGAATGTAAAGTGTAATTGGACTTACGTTCGGCACCGCTGGCCAAGTGTGTAAAGCTACAGAGCGCAGATGACTCCTGAGCACTTCAGAGGAGTTTTCTGCCTCTTTAGGTCTATTTTTACGCTCACAAACATCTTGATCAGCAGATTCTTCTAATGAATATCAAGGGGAACATGAGCTGGACTGTTCGTGCTTAACCAGGATTAATTAGCTGGTGATTAGATGAATAGAACAAGCAAAAGCACACACACACATCATGTCTATAACTTCAAGCATAAAAAACATTTAATTTGCGTCTGTGCGGCTCGTGTTTCTGAATCCAGTCTGTCCAGCTGTCGTGTCCTCTGCAAACAGCCTCTGTCCAGTGGATTGGATGACAAGACTACAGCTCTAATTATAGATTATCGACCCCAAACAAAAACTCCACATCAATGCAGAGAAGAGCCGTCTCGCCCGCTCCTGCTGAGAACTCGTGAGTGACGGGAATCTTTCCCCATAAGGGATGCAAACGATTTTCCAGTGGAATCAAGCAGGCCTCCTGGTTCAGGCTCATCTTACTTAGCGAGTTTAATGTGTGAGAGCAGCGGAAATGTAGGGAGGGATGCATTTTGCATTAAAAAAACATGAATTTCCATGTGACGTTCATCTACTCTACTGCAGTGTGAGATGATCCTGTCATTGATTAGTCACTGATTACAAACACACACATGTGAATTTCTTTTCTACATCACAGCAGATTCATGATTTCCTCATCCAAACTCACACGCTTTAGAAAACTAATAACACTCCTGATGGTTTGCTTGAGATAAATGAAGTGTCCCTCAAAGGAAGCTGCTGTATTTCCGTTCATTTACACTAATGCATTCACATCACTTTCCTCATCTTCTCTTTTCATACTCTCTTGATTTACTCCTTCATCTGATTCACACTAAATCAGCGAGGCAGAAACCAAAGAGAGAAACTACTTGTACATTTCCTGGATGAAACAGCAGTGATTACAACACTGCAAGAAACAACATCGCTTTTGCCAAGTCATGCATTTTGAATACGAAATGTAAAGCGAGATTTTTAGAACTTTAATCTTGATCATTTTTAATCATTTGTTAAGTATCAGGTTTTAAAGGAACCAGCATAATTTTCTCTGAAATCAGCATTTCTGAGCTCAGTCTAGTTTAAATTCCAAACAAATTCCTGAATTTGAATTGATGTAGAAAACAGGATGCAGAATTACAATTTGAATTTTAAGTGGAAGTAAATGCAAAGAAAATCAAAGAAAAGTATGAAAGCTTGTTTCAGACACTGACACTTTATAACACGCAATTCCGACTTTATTAACATCACGCAATTCTGACGTTTTATCTCACAATTCTGACTTTATAACTCACAATTCTGACAATTTATATAAAGTTGGAATTGCAAGATATGAAGTCAGAATTGCGAGTTATAAATTCGGAATTGCGTGTTATAAATTCGGAATTGCGAGTTATAAAGTCGGAATTGCGTGTTATAAAGTTGGAATTGCGTGTTATAAAGTTGGAATTGCAAGTTATAAAGTCAGAATTGCGAGATATAAATTCGGAATTGCGAGTTATAAAGTTGAAATTGCGAGATATAAAGTCAGAATTGCGAGTTATAAATTTGGAATTGCGAGTTATAAATTCGTAATTGCGTGTTATAAAGTCGGAATTGCGTGTTATAAAGTTGGAATTGCAAGATATAAAGTCAGAATTGCGAGATATAAATTCGGAATTGCGTGTTATAAAGTCGGAATTGCGAGATATAAAGTCGGAATTGTCAGATATAAAGTCGGAATTGCATGTTATAAAGTTGGAATTGCGTGTTATAAAGTTGGAATTGCAAGATATAAAGTCAGAATTGCGAGATATAAATTCGGAATTGCGTGTTATAAAGTCGGAATTGCGAGATATAAAGTGAGAATTGCGTGTTATAAAGTCGGAATTGCGTGTTATAAAGTCGGAATTGCGTGTTATAAAGTTGGAATTGCAAGATATAAAGTCAGAATTGCGAGATATAAATTTGGAATTGTGTGTTATAAAGTCGGAATTGCGAGATATAAAGTGAGAATTGTGTGTTATAAAGTCGGAATTGCAAGTTATAAAGTCGGAATTGTCAGATATAAAGTCGGAATTGCAAGTTATAAAGTCGGAATTGTCAGATATAAAGTCGGAATTGTGTGTTATAAAGTCTGAATTGTTTTTTAAAATATTTTATTTAGTGACGGAAAGAAGCTTCCATAGAAAAGCACTTGAAAAGCAAAGATAGATAGATAGATAGATTTACTCATTTAGCAGAGAAAATGATGCTGGTTTCTCTCCATCTATGACACACACACACACACTCATACATTAGCGCGCTCATTAAACCTCCAGCGTTAATGTTTCTTTTCTAATTTACAGTTTGATTCTCGAGTCGTTGCTCTGACGCTCCCTGAGCTTCTGCTCACCTGATTACAGTAATTACAGCTATGAGACTAATGACGTGCAGCTTCACAACCCTCTGAAGACCTCCTGCTGACAGTGACGGACACGACAAATATAATCAAATATGAACCTTCCTCAAACTGAACGACGACGCTGAAACAGTCGAGTGGAGCAGATCCGACAGGAATGAAGATTTCAGAAACAAGCGAAACAAGATAAGAGTAATAAAGTGATTTAAACACTTGATAAGTGTTTCCTTCAGCGTTTTACATGTGATTACACGGCTTAAAGCACAATCAATGAAGAACCTGCAGCAATATTCATTCAAAGATCCGCTGTTTGGACTTCTAAAATGTTAAAACTTAGATTTGAGGTTTTATTTAATTCAAAATCTAAAACTGCTCTTGTGAAATAAATGTGGAATCTGCAGGAAGATCTAAACTTAACAGCATGACCACCATGAGTAATCAATGGCGTCACAGGTGCATTTCCACCTACTCATGACCCTCTCAAACACACACACACACACACACACACACTGGCCATAACCGGCTCTCTGGAAATTAACCAGCGTGTGTGTGTGTGACAGTGATTGAAAACACACTAATAACACATGACGTCTCTCATTACAGTCTTTCTGAAGTGTGAAGGTGGTTAGAGAGGCATGTGACATGAACTCACCGCTGCTGTCTTAAAGTGACAGTTCACCTGTAAATGATCGTTCTGACATCATTTACTCAGAGCAATGAAGAATGAATGCATTTAATAAAAGCATACAAGCCTCATTTGACATTAAGAACTTTAAAGATATTTCATGATATTTACAGTCATTTTTTACAGTTTAACAGTGTTATACACCATGCAAAGAGCAGCGTGAACATCCTGATAAACATCTACTTCTGTGTTGCTCTGATGAAAGGAAGTCATACAGATTTGGGCAGTGAGTTCTGCTGTTTTAGGTGATCTGTTCCTCTCATCGGTGTGTGTGTGTGTTCAGTAAGACTATAAAACAGAAGCTGGAGGCTGAAGGTCATGAGAGTTTTTCGGTTGGCCGAGCTGTCAAAACTCTTTCTCTGCTGTAAAGAGAGAGAGAGACAGATGGACACCAGTGAAGAGGACGAGCACACGGGACAGAGAGAGAGAGAACATGAATACACAGCTAGTGCTTTACCACAGTCATGTCACACACACACACACACGTTCGTTTTTGTGAATTGTGGGGTCATTCCATAGGCGTAATGGTTTTTATACTGTACAAACTGTATATTCTCCCCCCCTACACTACCCCTATCCCTAAACCTAACCATCACAGGAAACTGTGCACACTTTTACTTTCTCACAAAAACTCATTCTGTGTGATTTATAAGCCTTTTGAAAAGTGGAGACATGGGGAATGTCCTCATAATTCACCCTCTCCTTGTCATACCCATGTCATTATACACATTTGTGTCCTGATATGTCACAAAAATGCGCACACTCTCTCTCACACAGATTCACACACACCCACTCACACATGCACACACTCACACACACATGCACACACACACACGCACACACACATCCTCATGCATACTCGCACACAGACTCATAGTCTCAAACTCACTCACAAACACACTCACACATGCACACACACACAGGCTCACACTCACTCATGCACACGCACACGCACACTCACACACAGACTCACGAACACACTCACATTCACACACTCACGCACACACACACTCACACACAGACTCACGAACACACTCACATTCACGCACACACACACACTCACACAGACACACACACTCACATTCACACACTCACGCACACACACACTCACACAGACACACACACTCACATTCACACACTCACGCACACACACACACACACACACACACACAGGTTTGTTTTGCTATCTTAGAGGGGACTCTCCATAGGCGTAATGGTTTTTATACTGTACAAACTGTATTTTCTATCCCCCTACACTACCCCTATCCCTAAACCTAACCATCACAGGAAACATTCTGCATTTTTACATTTTCAAAAAAACATCATTTAGTATGTTTATTAATCCATTTCCCTCGTGGGGACCGCTGGCTGGGCCCCACAATGTAGGTGAACTCAGGTTTTTATTACATCGTGGGGCCATTTGGTCCCCACGATGTAATATAAACAAGAACACACACTCACACAGACACACACACTCACATGTACACACATTCTCAAACAAACACACACACTGAATATTAATTATTAGTTTTTTTCAGTTGCTAACAAGCATTGTTCAATACCGAAACCACATTTTCAAAACTCTTCACAGTCTGCATTAGCAGCATGAATGTTGGCCAAACAGTTAATCTCACCTACAAAACTCCCTCAGACCAACATCACACTGGAACAATTCTCATTCAGAAAACACACACTTCATTCACAACACACTGACCTAAAAAACACCAACAACAGGAAGCGTTACATAACTGATGAACTTTTCTTTTTTAAAGTTTCAATGATTTTCCACATAAATCACTTCTTCATATAGAATACTGTAACACAATTTCACTTTATTGAAAGCATTTGTAACACGAATGAATCAGAAATTAATCAAAACTTCATTTTTTTATATGAATATAGTATTTGAAAATTATAACCAAAAGGTGAAAAAAGAGGGAAAAAACTCCAGGGCTGCAATGATAATAAAAAAAGAATGAATAAAATGCATTCTACACATTACTGTAACAACATGTGTAGTTGTTCATTACAGTAAATTACAGTGATGGTTCTAGTCTGCTCTCTCTCTCTCTCTCTCTCTCTCTCTCTCTCTCTCATTTGGCCACAAGTTCTCATCAACATCACATCTGATGTCGTCTCTGGCAATTTTTGGCTATAAAATTGAGAATATTTTAAAATAATTACTGCATAAATGCTTGGAATTTGCCATCATTCTGTTTTGATTGTGTTTTTAATCATTTTGAACGCAGTGTGTCAGCATTAGAAAAATGTGCTGAAATACACAGTATTGTGCATGTTGTGGAGTACGAATGGGAAAAGAGTTCCTGAATTGTGAAAAGTGTGGTCACTGAATGCATTTTGTCTGAAAGCAATGAAAAATGGTTCACAGTTTGGTCTGCGTTGACTTCTGTTTCGCTGACTGTGTGAAGAGTTTTGAAAATGTGGTTTCGATATTGAACAATGCTTGTGAGCAACTGAAAAAAACTGTAACTGAAGGAGCACATAAATCATCATATTATAAATGCTTTAGCAACAAATTATGAACAGAATCAGAATTGTGATGAACAAATTCATAAATAAACTCCTTAAGAATGCAGACAGAGACTTCAATTCATCCTCCTCTGTTATAGTCAATAATTCTATATTAATGTTCACCTGAAGATAAACTACAGACACATGAGCCAATGAGAGAATCATACAGAAACACATGATCTGTGTTTTACTGCATTACAGATGTGCTGCTTTATGGAAGTGCAATTCGACATCCTTCAACACCATCAAAAACAGAAGAGATGCAGAAGAAGAAAGAGTAAAAGCCGAGACTGAGGCTCTTCACAGGTCAGGATGTTCTGAGGAGACGCGCTGATTCACAGACGTCAGTGTGTGTGTGTGTGTGTTCTTTCATTAGGACAGTGTGTTTGATTGATGCTTTTCTCTAAGTGACACGTTCTGCAATAAAAGAACGTTAATAAACCAGTAAACCAACCCTGATGTGCTTCTAATGCGTGTGATTTATACTGACAGCAACACCAAGGTAACGGTTCAGTATGTTTATGAGCAGGTAAACAGGAAGATGAGCTGAAGCACACAGGTGAGTCACTGCAGTCAAGTCTCTTTTCTTTTCCAAGAGCAGGTTCGATCCGATTTGATCTGCAGGTCAGTATCCAAAATACTCGCCGACACAAACATGCACGTCTGATCTGTGTGTAAATTTAATGATGACGGAGGCATTCTGTTTCAAACACAGACTCACATTTAAACACTGTCATATGATTTATTCCCACAGTGTGAAGGAATCGCTACAGGAGGTTTGTAACTTTATTTGCTTATTACACTTCCAGCCGGTTGCAGCTGCTCTGGTCATTTAACTGGAGCAAAGCCAAAGACCAGCACTGATGGATAAATACCAACATATGTGCCTCTATCACACACACACACTTGCACTCATTCTGGTATAAAACATCATTTTTTTCAATCTAAACAGGTCCTGATGGATGAAACACACTTTTATCTCACTGAATATCCAGTTTAACTTGTCATATATGTCATATTACAAAGGTAAAATGAGTTACAAACGCTGTTTGCTTCATGGTTTCTGCCAACAGCATCATCTCAGGCTGTTGTGTGACTGAAATAGCAGCTTTTAGACGGCGCAATTCAACCTACAAACAGCAAGAGCATCATTTTACTCAGCAGAAAGCAAAAGGCCACATCCAGTCCTTCATTTATCCTGTTATGTTGTTTTTTCCTCTAATAGCACATTTGTACTTTGACCCACAAAACTGGGCTTTACAACCCTGACTGACAGACTGATTGACACACAGTCCTCTGCTTCACTTCTTGTGTCCAATTTAAAATAAGTGTATAATAAGTGTAATTTATTCCTGTGATAAAAGCTGAATTTTTAGCATCATTACTCCAGTCTTCAGTGTCACATGATCCTTCAGAAAGCAACAAATCGGCAAATTAGAATGATTTCTGAAGGATCATGTGACACTGAAGACTGGAGTAAAGATGCTGAAAATTCAGCTTTGATCACAGGAATAAATTACACTTTACTGTATATTCACATTGAAAACAGCTGTTTTAATTTGCAATAATATTTCACAATTTTACTGATTTTACCATGTCTTTTTTCAAATAAATGCAGATTTTATTAGCAAAAGAGACATTAAAAAATATTAACTATTCCAAACTTTTGGCCGGCTACATTGCCACAAACAGATCATATTAATTTCAACCCTTTACTACAAACCTAATGAACAAATACGCCACATAAATAGCAGGAAAAAAAATGCAAAGAAAAGTGGAAAGAGGGAAACAGAAGAGCTTCTCTTTTGTACACAAATCAACATCAGAAGACATGAAATATAGCCTAACATCAACATTAAAAGCTTGAACTAAATCTTTGGTCAGCATACATCAATGCATGAAAACACTTGAGCTGGTGTTTATGAGATGTAGGTCTCCTTCATTACTATAATGGTGCGGCACACGAACAGCTCCACACAAACCAGGCGGAGCAGCAGATGAATCAGTGTTTTAGCGCAGGGCAGATTGCCCGCACACGTCTCTGTCGGCCTGCGACCATGCTGGTTTTTTCACAGCAAACTTAAATGGTGGTGCCTGATTCACACCTGAGCTGAGAGGTCACACATACACACACACACACAAACACACACAGCCTACCTGGCTCTATAATGATGGGTATTAATTAGAAAAACTGCTGACGCCGGCTGCAGAAAGACAGCAGAGCTCAAAAGGCCACATGAGACACGAGTTTTACAGCACAATGTTGTCACATGAGAGACGTATGTGTCATATTCATCACATCATCACACCGAATTCATCACATCAGCAACACTCAGATAATACATCTATGTATTATATACACTCTAAAAAGTGCTGGGTTAAAAACAACCCAAGCTGGGTTGAAAATGGACAAACCGAAAAGCGAATGGGATGTTTTAACCCAGCGATTGGGTTGTTTTAACCCAGAGAATTCGGTGTTTTAACCCAGCGATCGAGTTGTTTTAACCCAGCGATTGGGTTGTTTTAACCTAGCAAATGGGTTGTTTAAACCCAGCGATTGGGTTGTTTTAACCCAGAGAATTCGTTGTTTAAACCCAGCGATCGAGTTGTTTTAACCCAGCGATTGGGTTGTTTTAACCTAGCGAATGGGTTGTTTAAACCCAGCAAATGGGTTGTTTTAACCCAGCGATTGGGTTGTTTAAACCCAGCGAATGGGTTGTTTTAACCCAGCGATTGGGTTGCTTTAACCCAGCGATTGGCTTGCTTTAACCCAGCGATTGGGTTGTTTTAACCCAGCGATTGAGTTGTTTTAACCCAGCGATTGGGTTGTTTTAACCCAGCGATTGAGTTGTTTTAGCCCAGCGATTGGGTTGTTTTAACCCAGCGATTGAGTTGTTTTAACCCAGCGATTGGGTTGTTTTAACTCAGCGATTGGGTTGCTTTAACCCAGCGAATGGGTTGTTTTAGCCCAGTGATTGAATTGTTTTAACCCAGCGATTGGGTTGTTTTAACCCAGCGATTGAGTTGTTTTAACCCAGCGATTGAGTTGTTTTAACCCAGCGATTGGGTTGTTTTAACTCAGCGATTGGGTTGCTTTAACCCAGCAAATGGGTTGTTTTAGCCCAGTGATTGAATTGTTTTAACCCAGCGATTGAGTTCTTTTAACCCAGCGATTGGGTTGCTTTAACCCAGCAAATGGGTTGTTTTAACTCAACTATTGTTTAAAATTACTATATTGATTGCTTAAAATTAAACTAAATTAAGTTGGAAATTAACATTTATTAATATGTTTAATGAATAATAATTAAACAATAAACATTTATTAAATTGCTTATTAATAAATGTTCACCTTTTGATTATTATTGTTTCCTCTAGTAATTATGCGACTGATTTTTAATTTCCGACATATTTTGGGTTCATTTTAAGCCAGACTATAAAAGTAATTTTTTTAACAATAGTTGAGTTTAATAAAACTGACCAGCACATTGGGCAAATATTTAACCCAAGCACTGGGTTTGTCCATTTTCAACCTAACTTGGGTTGTTTTTAACACAGCATTTTTTAGAGTATATATTCACAAATATGTTAGCAAAGTCTAACCTGTCTTCCTGGAACACTGTAAAAAAATTATTTTTAACCCTTCCCTTACTATACATTTATTTCATGGAATAATAAAATAGAATATTTTAATAAAATAAAATACTGTGTTTGGAAATTTCAAAGTCACCTTATAATTTACAGTGTAAAAACTGTCATTTCAGTATTCTTTTAGTTATGTATAGGGTTTTATGTTCCATCTTATTTTGTTAAATGAATGTTTTTTGCATTATATGAGTGTCGTGTGTTTTGTATTTGTGTGTATGATTGTGCTCTTTCTATAATAGTATTTACATCTGCTTGTACATCACACTTTGATGTGTCTTTCTCTTCAGCACCTGTGATTTTAAAGTCCCCCTGAAATCAAAATGTAAGTTTTTTAGCTTTTAGTATGAATATGTTAGCCATAATGTTATGAATAAGCCGGTGTGTTCCAAAACAATGACAAAAATCACATTTAGGAGATATAAGCATTCAAAACTTACAGTCTCTCACTTCCGCTAAAATGGATCACGGATTTTCATGACATCACATCGCACTTCAGTTTCTCGTCAAATCCAATCCAATCAAATGCTCTCTAGACTCTGAAGTCCCGCCTCCTCCTATATGCTAACANAAGTTTTTTAGCTTTTAGTATGAATATGTTAGCCTTAATGTTATGAATAAGCCGGTGTGTTCCAAAACAATGACAAAAATCACATTTAGGAGATATGAGCATTCAAAACTTACAGTCTCTCACTTCCGCTAAAATGGATCACGGATTTTCATGACATCACATCGCACTTCAGTTTCTCGTCAAATCCAATCCAATCAAATGCTCTCTAGAATCTGAAGTCCCGCCTCCTCCTATATGCTAACAGATGCTGAAGCTGCTGCTGAAATCGGTCATTTCTTCACACATTTACTAGTTTCTACATGGTGAATTGCACATAGTGCACTATATAGAGAATAGGGAACGATTCAGTGTAAATATGCTTTCCTTTGACGCGAATGAAGTCCGTTTTCGCGTTAATGTCACATGAACCGCCGCAATGCGAGCACAGTCTGCTCCGGTTCAGAGACACGAGAGCACAGAGCGGATCATATGCGCGAGTCGGCACAGACCACGAAAGGTATCGGACCCTTTTGAATTCTGCACAGAAAGCGATATAAAGGACATTAGGAGGAGAAACGGTTAGAGATTAAAAGGAAACTGATGTTTTACAGTGTCTAAAGGCTCTGGCCGAGCTGTAACATAAACAAAACGCTATTGGCTATTTAAAAAAAGGGGCGTGGCTGTTCGATATATCGCCCTGTCTTCCTGTTTCAGCTGAAATTACGTCAACACATTATATAATGCTGTGCATTCCAACGCTCTTCAGTGGGTCTTTAAGGTGTTTGTCAGTATATTGTTTATTGTTGTAGAGTGAGAATCCATTTGGGGTATCAGAAGTTGACTGTCTGAAAAAGATAGATTTTTATAAAGATATCCCGACGAACTTTACAAAGTCAGTCAAGGTTGCCAACCAGTCGCAACAGAGTGGGCCGTGGGCATAGCTGTCCTCTGAGGGCGAAGAGCCAGCTGTGGTGCACTGAACGGAAGGCTAACACACCCCACCCAAGTAGGCTTGGTTGATATCTGAACTGTAGGCCTAGGGGTATGGTAGTGATCAGAGCAGACCCTGAGATAATATAATCAAAGTAGATTATACGCCTACCTGACTCCTCCTGAATCTATAAAGGCAAACCTTTTACAGGAGTTGAGTAATATGAATAGAGGAAGTGGTGACCAAGATAGTGTTACGTGGTCGCGGTAGAAACCACCAGGGGGTGACGCGGCTCAACGCGGACAGCTCCAATGAATCTCAGCAAACTGGAGACACAAATGCATTCGAGTAAACAGAATTTACATGTTCAGTCCCCCAAAAAAGGCCTGAATGTCATTCGTTAGATGCAAAAGAGTCAAAGCAATTTCATTATAGCATGCAATTAAAATGATCAAAGTTTGATCGAATTAATGTATGCACTGTGTGCAACTAATGATTTGCATTGGGATCTGAACATTTATTATGTAAATCATCATAAATCATTGTCTGTTTAATGTATTTTAGATGTAATTTATATCTGTCACATTGCTATCTTTTTTTGCCCATATTTCCTCACTTCCTTCCTATCGGATGTAGTTGGTTCTCTTTAACTGGTTTAGTCTTTATCATAATTATGTTTAATTGAACAGTGGACCCATTAGTCAATGTTATCATGAGTACTGGATAATATCTGGTTGAATTAGCAGTTTGTGTGGGTGTAGATTCAGGATTAGTTTCTCCATTAGTTCCTCCAAAGCTTGCTTTCAATGCCATAGTCGTCCTTCAAAGGTACTAAAGCACTGTTTGTGTGTGCTGTCTAAAAATGCTTCAGTTTCAGGCATTATGAGTCCTGATTTTGGCAGTAACAGGACTGTAGTTAATAAGGTGTTTTTGAAACGTGTTGAAATTCTCCACTCGTGTGTTTTTGCAGAAGATGTGTCTAAACTGAGGTGTGTTTAGATAGTCGTGTATGAGTATAAAACACGTCGACGTGAAACTGCAGAGTAACACGCACAAGTCAGCAAAAACTGCTAATCGTAGTAGACAGTGTGGAAACCGGAGAGGAAGAGTTAAATAAATAAATGAGTCAAAACTGCCGCTGTCATGATGTTCAGAGGTGCTGATGTTCACCAAACAACAGCCGTAAAGGTTTGATGTGTGTGTTTTACAAAGCAAATGCTGCTGAAGCTTTCATACACTGTTAAAAATAAAATTAAAGGATTAGTTCACTTTTAAATAAACTTTTCCTGATAATTTACTCACCTCCATGTCATCCAAGATGTCCATGTCTTTCTTTCGTCAGTCGAAAAGAAATTAAAGTTTTTGATGAAAACATTCCAGGATTATTCTCCTTATGGTAGACTTCAATGGGCACCAATTCAAGTGTACTATACGGAAAAAAATCCTGGAATGTTTTCATCAAAAACTTTAATTTCTTTTCGACTGAAGAAAGAAAGACATGGACATCTTGGATGACATGGGGGTGACTAAATTATCAGGAAAATTTTATTTAAAAGTGAACTAATCCTTTAATGGTAAAATAAAACGGATGCCAGATTGTAAAAAAAATAAAAATATGGTAAATTTTACAAGTTGACAACTTAAATTTACAGTAAAAACTGAAATAATGTTCATTATAATTAAACATAATTAATAATTAACAAAAGCTAAATACTCACTCTATGCCAGCTAAGCTGGAAGTTCCATGGGCCAAATACATAATTACATTTTAAAGCTTACCCTCTGTTTTCAGTAAATCTTCTCTAAGGAAATCAGGTGTCTTCTTTGATCTCCTGAGGGTTGTGGTCAGATCTTCTACACCCTTACACAGTTTTGCTTATACTTGCATTAGCATATTAACTGCATGCGTCAATTGCTATCTTACTGGCATCTACCATCTTTGTTCATCTTTACAGGATGTGGTATACACTCACTTGAGCGCAAAACATGTTTATGTTTTCATGTCACGTTTAAGAAAACTTCATATACCCCAGAGATTTTCCAAGTTCAACAATTTTCTGCTTTTTATTATATCTTTTCTTATAATTTAAATCTTTACAAAATTGTTTGGAAGAGAACACTCCATTTCTCTTGACAGCGAGCTGTGGTTCTGAAAACAGCGCCTCACATTCCCTTCAATGAGCCGCTGACTCGAGTGTAATTGAGTGAGATTAGACGCGGTCGGGGGGGTAACGCTGAGAAGATGCAGGGTCGCGACTCGCTAGTGAGCATGTCTACATCTGCGGCTGATATCACTAAAACATGCTGTAAATACATAATTTAAACAATGATATATAACAACTGCAGAGATCATTCAGTACTAGAGGATATCTTAAAGTACTGACAAAGACTGTGAGGGTCATTGGATGCACAGAAACTGATCACATATGATCGCTGTTTTCTGTACTTGATTAAACAGTGCAAGATTGCAGACGTTTGTAATTCAACCCTCGGTTGTGCGGTGGTTTATAATACAAGATATGAGAATCCAGTGCTGAATGAGGAACAATGCTGCAACATTCAGGTTCACGTGAGCTCTGGACAAGTTAAAACAAGGAAAACTGAATATCTTACAAGCATAAGATGAGCCTCTAAATGGCATCAGATCGGGTTTCTTTGGCTTGTAATGAGAACCTTCAACCTCAACACAACTTGAGAAAGATTCTCTGGGTAAATGACTATTAATAGCAAGCTTTCAGAGTGATATAATGAAACAGCAAAAAAACACATATTCTGTTGCTGAACAATCCCATTAAGCATCTGTAACTGCATGAGGTGCGCAACAAAAGACAAACCTTTGAGCTAAACATCCTCCATACTAGTGCAGAAACTCAATTCAGCGTGACAGGGTTCTCTACTAAACCCAACTACCATTAAAAAAGCTTTCTTCTTAAAATGATATAAGCAACCAGAAGGAAATCAGTCAAATGCATGAAATGCACAACAAAAGTGTAGCAGATAACAGTTATTTGTAATGAAGAACAAGAGCCTAAACCGTTCTTTGGGCAAACGTGATTCAAATAAATAAAGCTTTTTAGAGTGAGATATTAAACTATCAGAGGAAAAGTCACATTGGAAAGAACACTGAGCCTCAATACATTAATCCAAACTTCTTTGGGCTAATATGACTCTAAACTAAACTATTCATAAAGAATCTTCTTAATAATATAATAAGTAACCAGAAGGAAAATGCACCTATTTATTTTGCCAAAACAAGTAATCATCTGTAAAATGCATGAAATGCACATCAAAAGTATAGCATAAAACAGTATTTTTGTCACGTAACAGCAATTTCCCATGAAGAACAACAGCCTAAAGTCCCAAACAGAATGATTCACGGCAGTATAAAAGGGTTCTTTGGGCAGATATGATTCTTAATCCAACTATTAAGATAAAAAAAAAAAAGCTTTTTAGAGTGAGATATAAACTATCAGAAGTGAAGTCACATCATTTTCTATTAGAACAAACATTTTAAACATGAAGTGCTTTTCCACAAGGAACAGAAGCCAAAAAAGCAATACAATGTTTCAATACAATGATCCACAAAAGGGTTCTTTGGGCAAATATGGCTCTAAACTGAACCATTAATAGCATTAAAAAGCTTTTAAGAATCTCCTTAATAATATTATTAGCAATCAGAAGGAAAATGCACCAATTTCTATTGCCAAAAAAGTAAACATCTGTAAAATGCATGAAAATGCACATCAAAAGTGTGGCAGATAACAACCCCAAAACAACCCAAGTTGGGTTGAAAATGGACAAACCCAGCGATTGGGTTGAATTAACCCAGTGGTTGGGTTAAATGTTTGCCCAACGTATATTTGTATTTAACTCAACTATTGCTTAAAAATGACTATATGTCTGACTTAGACCAAAATATGTTGGAAATTAAAAAATCAGACACATAATTACTAGAGGAAACAATAATAATCAAAAGGTGAACATTTATTAATAAGCAATTTAATAAATGTTTATTGTTTAATTATTGTTCATTAAACTGATTAATAAATGTTAATTTCCAACGTATTTTGGGTTCATTTTAAGCAACAATACAGTCATTTTTAAACAATAGTGTGGTTGGGTTAAACAAAACTACCCAACCGCTGCATTTTCAACCCAACTTGGGTTGTTTTTAACCTATCATTTTTCAGAGTGTACTATAAACAAAGCTTTAAACAATCGGAAGAAAAGTCCCATCATCATCCATCACTGGAAGAATCCCGCCACTCTGTAAACACGTTAAACATGAAGCGCTTTTCCACAAGGAACAGTTTATTCATCCTCAACACTAATCAACACATGAAAGGGTTTTTGGGTAGATAAGGCTCTAGACTGAACTATGCACATTAAAGAAGCTCCAGTGAAGCTTTTGTTCGAGCTCGAACGATCCTGCCTCCCTGTAAACATCCTGTCAAGTGCGTGAACAAAAGCGCGTGAGGAGAAGATGACAGAGAGCCTTCAGAAGCTCTTTGTTTTGGTGGTTTGGTGGTTCCAGCAGCAGAAGAACACTTATACTCACACGTAAGCGTGGTAGATGAACGCCCATCCGCGCGGTCTCTCCAGCACATTGTAGAGGAAATTCTGCAGGCGTCGGTAGAACGCGTTGCGCTTCGGCGGCCTCTTCCCGGAGATGCTGGAGCGCTGTTTGCTCAAGATGCTGCCGCGCTTCGTCGCCTCCGCGCCCGCGATCAGCAGCGCGCCGTCTCGGCTCGATTCCGTCGCGCCCGCCTCCAGCCCCACGAAGCCCACCTTCAGCTTCTTCTCGGCCTGCGGGGCGGGATACACGCCGCCGTTGCGGGATTTCTGCACCATGCTGGAAGTGTTGTCGTCATGGAGATCCGCTGCTGCTGATGCTGCGGGTCTTCCGCCCTTCGCCAGGTGCGAGCATCACGGCGCGCGGAGGAACAAGAAGCCAATAGCGATGCGAAGACGATCTGCAGTCTCTCTCTCTCTCTCTCTCTCTCACTCTCTCCACACACACACACAGGTTCGAGCTTGTTTTGGTGTTGAGAAGGAAATGAGACCTGTGGTAAGACCAGCACAGCATCTTTTGCGGGTTTAACATTTTCCCCAAATTGATTATTTGTTTTTGTGCCAAAAAATGAGAACATGTATGATGAAGGAACAAAAAAAAATTCCTCATCGTACATATCCCCAGGGTCGATCCTCCTGGTTTGAGCAAGAATAAAGGTCAAACACATATTTTATATTATAATGTTGAATATTATTTCTTTGTAGGTTCGACTGTCCCCGGAGAACTTGTGTTTGGTGTTGAGAAGGACCTGCAGAAGTGCAAGTTGAAGGAAAGAGCTGCAGTCTTGAATGAGAAGGAAATTAGACCTGTTTGGGTGTCAGTAGCAAGAATCTTACACAACCTTACAGCCATAAATGATGTTCTTTTTGTTCTGAATCTGGTTTTGACTGATAAATTTGCAGACACTCTAAAAAATACTAGGTTAAAAGCAACACAAGTTGGGTGGAAAATGGTTGTTTTAACATAGCGGTTGGGTTAAATGTGTGCACGAGTAGTTTTTAAGGAAGTGATACAGTAATTGTAAACAATAGTTGAGTTAAATAAAACTACCCAGCAGGTTGGCCAAACATTTAACCCAATCTCTGGGTTTGTCCATTTTTAACCCAAGATTTTTAAGCTGGTCCTCAAACGTTCATCTCAAACCCCTCTAAAACCAGCCTAGACTACTCTAAAAAATGTTAGGCTAAAAATGGACAAACCCAGCGGATGGGTTAAATGTTTGGCCAACCTGCTGGGTAGTTTTATTTAAAGGTGCAATATGTAATATTTTCTATCCGCTAGATGCCTTTTCAAAACAAAGGCGTAGCTTGATGACGCCAGGTTTGAGCGTGGAATCTTGGGACATGTGGTCTCCACCTCACAGCCGGTGGAAACAATCAGGATTGGACTCGGGAAGAAATCATGTTCATGGATGAGATTATTAACGATACTGTAGTGTGAAGCAGAGCAGGAGCGAGTGTTGTGGAGCTGAACGAGGAGCTGGAGCGATTGATCAACACACGCCTCACGAGCAGCGGGACTTTTATTATGACACAGTCGCCGGCGCTGCTTCCGCTTTTCCAGTCATGAGTATGAGGTAACGCAGCTCTGTTTATCACATTAGATACATTTGAGAGTGTTGAAAATTATGTTATAACGTTACTCTGTGCGTTCGCTCGGCGGCTGCTGTGAGACACTGTTACACACTGCAGTAAGATACATCGATTTTACAATATCATATTAAATGCTGGATGGCTTGTGTTGATAAACGGCATGCAATTAATTTTAAAACATATTGTATGATGGAGAAAATGCTGTATTTCTGTTAATAAAAATAAAGCTGGATCTGATAATGCTATGTTAGCTACTTCACAAAATAGTGTTTTCTCTGAGGCGTGGTAAATCATGGTACTCGCAAAAAAATCAAGAAAATTAGATTTAAACAATAAGACTAAACGTGTTGAGCTATATAACAACAATTAGTTTTCTGTCTATAAATATATCAAAACAGTTGTCCCCTTGTCTATTAAAACATGTAAATATTAAAGAGTCTTTGGTGTTTCCATGGTTTCTACAAAATAAAACCGGAAACCGAGGGTAACGCGGGAATGACGCCTTTGACAGGCGACTCCTGACACGTCCCGGAGCCTTGGATAAAATTGCAATTTTCTCACGATTTACAAATAGTTGGAAACATTTGGGATATTGTAAGTACTCAATGGAACAAAATATATAACACTGGTGGTTTTTGGATATTTTGATGCAAAAATATTACATATCGCACCTTGAACTCAAATATTGATTAAAAATTACTATATGACCCAATTGCTGGGTTTGACCATTTTCAACCCAGCATTTTTTTTTATAGTGTTCATTGAGAAGTTTAGGCTGTTTTAAAGGTTATTTCAGCAGGTAGGAACTTTAATTATTTAATTGTATTTAATTTAATTCAATTGGTTCCTATCGAGAAGTTTCCTCTCACACTCCTGTAAAAACAGGGCCTGATGTACTGTGAATTTTCAATATTTTGAATTATGTATTTCATTGTGTTTTAGGGTTAAAGGAAATGTCTGTCAAACTAATGGACAATATCCTGGCAGAAAATCACAGGCACCTTGTCAGTTTTTCTTAAAGTGCCGATGTCGAACATCTTAAACCAGCCTGTGCTGCGTTTCCCAAAAAGCATCGTAAGCCTAAGTTGATCACAGAACAATTGCCACCAATGGTCTCAATGGGCTTACAATACTTTTGGGAAACGCAGCCCTGACCTGTTAGCTGGTTTTAAAGGGGTTTTAAAGCTTTGGGAATATAACCAGAACAAAAACTGTAGTGCATCAGATGATATTTCCTTTGTAGAAGAATTATAACTGACTGAGTTAATAGGGTGAATTATGGTGAAATCAAAGCTCATCACAGGCGAGTCATGATCAGAGTGTTTGAGGTCTCACAGCGTAATCTGCAGATGTCAAAGGAGTAACCAGATAACCCTACTTAAAAACCCATCCACAGCACAAAGAAACACATCACGCTCTCCATCACGAGCCTGTACATCCAGACTCCCCCCGCTGAACGAGGCGCTGCGTGCTCGTCATACTGAAGCTCCTCGTGTGTTTGTTTCCAGACAGCAGCAGCAGTGTCTCCTGGGACACATGAGAGCTGCTCCAGACCCTGCTAATCAAATCAAGAGCAATCTCAGATGCATCGACACACCTGCCAGAGCCGACACGCAGAGTGAGCGAGGAGCAACACTCTGTTTACAGCATTACATCAAGACATTTCCTGCAGATGCTAAATGACTGAAGATTAAGTGTTGTTTACTGACAAACTGATCAAAATTAAGTGAGTTTGTGCTTAAAACAAGAAAAAATTAAGTTTATTTTTCTGACCCCACAGACAATGCTTTTATTATTATTTTAAGCATGTACTCACTTAATTTTGATTTTTTTTCCCCCTTCAGTTAACAAAACTTTAATATCTGAAGTCATTTTGATTTTCCAGTAAATCTATCTTGATTTAAGTATTTCTAGATATTTGTAATGGAAAACAAGACAAAAATACTGAGGAAATACATCATTTTTTTGCAAGTCAGTTAACAAAGATATTCAGAAAAGATCTTATGATGCTTACAGAGCATTTTAACCCTTGACATACGTTAAAATTCTGGGGTATGATCGTTATATTCTGGGGCAGGTTGACACTACTTGGATTCAATTCAATTCACCAAAAATCACACTATGAAAAAACAAACAAAAAGTCAGATTAAAAACAGAAAAACTTTAACATTAATACTTCTCAAACATACATAAATATGAGAATATATGACTTTTTAAAACTATTTAACCATATATATATATATATATATATGTGTGTGTGTGTGTGTGTGTGTGTGTCCCTGGACCACAAAACCAGTCATAAGTCACATGGGTATATTTGTAGCAATAGCCAACAATACATTGTATGGGTCAAAATGATAGATTTTTCTTTTATGCCAAAAATCATTAGGATATAAAGCAAAGATCATGTTCCTTGAAGATATTTAGTAAATTTCCTACCGTAAATATATCAAAAATGTATTTTTGTGAGTGGATATGCATTGCTAAGGACTTCATTTGGACAACTTTAAAGGCTATTTTCTCAATATTTTGATTTTTTTTGCACCCTCAGATTCCAGATTTTCAAATAGTTGCATCTCGGCCAAATATTGTCCTATCCTAACAAATTGTTATTTTAAAAAAATTAACCCTTATGACTGGTTTTGTGGTCCAGGGTCACATATAGTAGTGATGTCTGGAGGGGATATTTGTTTTTAATGTCCCTACAAGTTTGATTAAACCATCAAAATATGAGGAAAATATTTTATATTAAGTGTCTTAGAAATTTTAAATCAATACATTGTTTTATGTGACCAAGTAGGCAGAATGGTTTTAACATCACTTTGAAGCAAAAACTCTTGACTAAAATATACAGTTCACAAAAGTCTTGTGAAAAAATGTTCAGTATGTGTTTTGAGGCCTTATTTCAGTGACTTTTTTTTTCAAAAACGATGCATTTACATAATTCTCTCAAAAATACAAACATGTACATACATGTTGCTCACATATTATTGTAGCCTAGTTTGTGCTGAATACAGTGTAATGAGACTTTTGTCATTAATATGTTTATAAGCAACTGAAAAAAAGCACAAATGTCAGGTCATGTCAAAACTACTCCAGGCCCCAAATTAGCCTCAGACCCCAGATATATTAAATATATTAAAATATGAGGGAAGAACAAAACAATACACTTGGTTAAGGTATTTATCTGACAAAATTATTTAGCAAAAAAAAAAAAAAAGTTGACAGGAAAAAGCAAACATTGAATACAACATAATCAGTTATTAATATTTGGTTGCTTTTGCATGTGTTCATAATTATTCTGTACACTGTAAAAAGTAATACGCTCTATCTACTCAATAAAATTGTGGCAACAGGTTACAAGCAATATTATTAATTAAATTCAACATATAAGAATTGAGTTAGAATTAATCAAAGTGGTTCCTAAAAAATCAAACATTTAAAATGTGTAAAATTAGCAAACCATGACAAAAACCACAAACTGACATAAAAAGCAAAGAGTCAAACTGGCCAACTAAATGAAACACCGATCACAGTAATGGTGACCAAATATTTTCAATAAAATCAACATAAACATCTAAAGCTCTGTTAATTCATGTGTTTCTCTTTCCTTCAGTGATTCTGCTTATCGGGTCTCTCAATGTTGGCAATTTCTTAAAGTTCTTAATTCATCTTTGACGTCTGTCTGTTATTCAGAAGTTTTTGTTTAAATTTTACTTACATTTTACTCGTTTTAAATGGTTGACATTTAAGGAATTGATTCGATTAATTCTAACTCAATTCTATTGGGTGAATTTAATTAATAATATTGCTTGTAATCTGTTGCCAAAATTTTATGGAGTTGATATAGCATATTACTTTTTACAGTGTATGACAGCTTGGACAAAAATTATATTGCACAATTTGTCATGTTTCATTGCGTTATCACAAACAAAACAATTGACTCCAAGCACAACTACACAATATGATTATAAAATATTTAACACATTTTTAATAATATCTGAACAAAGGGTGAAAATGTCAATTTCCCTATATATACACACACACACACACACACTTTTTGTTTATTTTTGTGCACCATCTAGCGATGCTAAGATCATGGGCTTGATTTTCAGCAAAATTTGCATGCATGAACTCATAAAAACTATATATACACTATCTGGCTCTTGTCTGCAGTGTAAACACATCCAGATCAAACCTCTCTGTCACTGTAGTGATGCAGATGGTTGGATGTGAACTCACACAGGGGAATATGACAGTATTGATGGATGGATGTATTATTGATCAAGGCCTGAGTGCAGTGGGAATAAATTGGTTATTTCACCTTTTCCCCATGAGAGAAAGCCTAAAAATCACTAAATTAAATATAAGATGGACAACAAATACTACAAACATCTGTTTTCTGGTCAGCGCTAGAGGAACATAAAGAAAACCTTAATTATCAGAAGAAGTGCTTCAAAGAATTCATCAATAGAGCGTGTTTGTCAGGTGGAGACGTGTTATGCTTCTCATCTCTTCTGGTTTGTGTTGCCATGACAACATCTCATCTAACAATGAGTCCGTTCAGGTTGTGCGTGTTCATCCCCATCATCCTGTAACAGCTCTTCTATGATGATGGAAAACACACAATATTAATCATAACCTGACACTGGACATGTGGAATAAAACACACTTACTGTATATTTACAGAGATGGCTTTGTTAGGAGCTGAAAAGGACAGTATTTTGATAAAGCAAGCACTTTATTTAGAATAGCGTCACTGATGAATCATTTATAGTAAGAGCAGGAATATGAATTAAGATTGTAAATAGTGTTGATTTCATGTTGCCTTTGATCTACATCCAACAGGAGGCTGTAAATGATTTAAAATAAGACAAAACAAGCAGCTAAAAATATAGATGTACAGTAAAGCTGAAATCATATTTTAATTTGTTCCCTTAAACCATTTTTAACCAGGGATCATGATCTTGGACAACCTGGAATTTTAAAATTGTGAAGCAAAAATTAAGAAAACCTTTAATTAAAAATAAATGCATAAAAATTAATTTAAGTTTTAAAATACACAAAAATAAGAAAATATTGTGACTTAACCCATGCAAACTTATAAATAACAAGATAAATAAATATGCACTGTAAAAATTAAAAATTAGTATGCTTTTAAAACCTTTTAGGACAAAATGTCCTACACTCAAAAAAATGATTTGTTGATGCTGTTCACTTTATTTAAACAACTTATTTTGATTCAACACCATTGTATTAGGTTTCTGGTTCAAATTTAATTGCTTCATGTTAAACTGACTTAAAACGATTACTTTTCAACNCAGCCGCTGGGTTAAAACAACCCAATCGCTGGGTTTGTCCATTTTCAACCCAACTTGGGTTGTTTTTAACCCAGCATTTTTTAGAGTGTACAGTAAAGCTGAAATCATATTTTAATTTGTTCCCTTAAACCATTTTTAACCAGGGATCATGATCTTGGACAACCTGGAATTTTAAAAGTGTGAAGCAAAAAATAAGCAAACCTTTAATTAAAAATAAATGCATTAAAATTTTAATTTAAGTTTTATAATACACAAAAATAAGAAAATATTGTGACTTAACCCATGCAAACTTATAAATAACAAGATAAATAACTATGCACTGTAAACATTTTAAAATGAATTGAATTTAAAAATTCAAAATTAGTATGCTTTTAAAACCTTTTAGGACAAAATGTCCTATAAAACCCCAAGAATCTAAAAACAGGGATCTGTAGTTTATCCATGAATACAATACAAGTCAATGGGCTCCAATATTTGAAAACAATCACCCAAAAAAATGTATTAAAATGGTAAAAAACTAAATGGTGACCAGTTAAACCTCCTACAGTCAAGTATAAGCTAGTTTAACAAACGACATTAGTACAATCAGAGGATTTGAAGGTTGAAAAGACAATGTAAAAGACGAACCAAAAATGGAAAGTCTTTTCTTCTCTTCTGCACAACTGAACCGTTGGCGTTTCTTTCCACAAGGCTCTCCAATAACAAACATCAAACAGCACAGAAACGCTGAAGCTGATCCTCCATCTGCTGAAGATGAAGCTCCAGAACAGATAATGCTGCCACATCTCTCCAGATCTCTTTCAGAACGCTGAACATGCTTTAGGAAAGAACTTTAAAAAATGTTTTTCAAAGTTGTAAATAAAGAATACTGGAATACATTTTACAAGAAAATACTTTCTAAATGTTTTTACTTTTGAATGTTCTCTGAACGTTCTGAAACAAATAGTAACATAAAAAGTGATAGATTAACGTCCAACGTTTCAGAAAAACAAAATGGATGGAAACTGCTTAATTCTCAAATGTTTAATGCCATATTCCAATTTAAATGAAGTTAAATTTGCAACTTTAGATGGAAACATAGCTATTTGAATTTGTATATTAACATTCTTTTTAATCCTTCTTTTTGGTCAAAAATGACCTTTAAAACATATATCATTCTTTTGATTTTTTTTAGCCTTTTTTTTTGAGTTTGGAGGATGCAAAATATTGTTCAAAAATTGTTCCATCCAACCAAACTTATTCACCTGTTGTAGCTCCCCTTTAAAACCATTCAATTAGACAGGACATTAGCAAGAGATAAGCAAAAAAAGACCATATGATCATATAAAACCCAACAGCAGCTTCTATAATAGTGTTTCATAGCCAGTCTAATCTCATCATGGCTGTTAGTGAGTTATTTCTGCATACTATATACTCTTTGATCCAAAATATCATGCTGTATCAACACAGCAAGCAATGCAACAAAACTAAAACGCTCGTTATAATCAACGAAGCCGTGTCCTCTGCTAGTTCTCATTATTCTTCATTGATTAATGAGGCATCCAGGGTTCATGGTCGCCTACATGATTGTGCTTTTACAAATGGTTCAGACCGGGGAGCTCGACCTCCACCTGAGCTGCTGAAGGTGACGTGCGTCCCACGGGAGGACGTCTGAAGATCGACGGGTTTAGTGATGCCCCTCGACACGAGATCCACCGCGACAGGATGGAAACAGACCGCAGAGCTTAGGGCAAAATATTACGTGAAATGAATGTGCAACCGATTTCTCTGAATCTCCACTTCATCAGCTTTATGTGCACCAAACTTTAGAGTTTGGGCTTCAGGGTTTTACACACTCTCAGAATAAAAAGGTACAAAAGCTCTCACTAAGGCTAAAGGTTCACTTTTGTACATTATTTTCCTCTAAAGGTGCATATTAGTACTTTAAAAGGTAATACATATTCATATATTATTTGCCTGATTTCTTTTTTCTTTTTAAAAATATGTTTTTTTTGGTGACTATTTTCTGAACCTGGTTTCATCCAATGTTCAGATCTATGTTCTGGAAATGTATGCAGTTATTAATCAGTTTGAGAAATTATTGTGACATCTTGTAGTTAAACATTTTACTCTCTTCACCTGTATGTTTTGCCTTATTATTGTGTTGAAAATTCTTTGGATTTATATAATTCTTAATCTTAATTTTTTGAATCTTTTTACTTTTTAATTCCTAATCTATAGAAGGGTATCTCAGGAACCACACTCGGGTAGGGTTTCGTGGAGGAACGAGGCGTCTATGTCACAACATCTAGCTTCCGGGGTACCTCAGGGCTCGGTGCTTGGACCGCTTCTCTTCTGCATCTACATGTCACTAGGATCAGTCATTCAGAAACATGGTTTTTCCTATCACTGTTCTTCTGATGACACCCAACTCTACCTCTCATTCCAGCCAGATGATCCGACGGTAACTGATCGCATCTCAGCCTGCCTGACAGACATTTCTTGCTGGATGAAGGACCACCACCTTCAACTCAACCTTGCAAATACAGAACTGCTTGTGGTCTCAGCCAACCCAACACTCATAACTCCCATCCAGGACAGCCAGGAACCTTGGAGTTGTGACTGATGATCATTTAAACTTCACAGACGATATTGCTAGAACTGCCCAATCCTGCAGATTTACTTAATACAACATTAGTAAGACGAGGCACTTGCAACTCAGTGAGCTGCCGCTCACATCAAATTCAAGGCAACCCAGTCATTGAATAATAATCTTTTTTTTTTTTTATGACAGTGACATCTTAAACAACTTAAAGTTCTGTATGCAATTAATGATATCAGTCGTAAGTTCTCTGAGAATTACAGTCTCATGGCAGTATTTCTCCAGCACACTGTGAAAGGAGACAATGGGTCAGAGCTCTAATGTGGGCCAAACACACATCTGACTGCGGCACCTGTGACCCCGTTTCTCTACACTACACTTGAGTGCTTCTAGTGCAGGAGACCTTGAATAAATCCACCTGCTGTAACATACAGACCTCTTGAGTGCCTTCATCTACAACACACCGACGTACGGCAAGAACTGAGTATTGCCACAGTTCAGTATGTTCACATGCACTTTCCATAAACAAGGTGCAAATTACCTTTTAAAAATGACATTTTTTTCAGGTTTGTTGGACAAACATAAAATCACCAGCATGCTCTTTTACGCAGTCTTGATATTGTTTTTGTTCTCTACTAGAGCAGGTTTTCCTGCTTGAATGTTGATTATTTTCCTCATATTCTCCATTGTTGCAGCTCCTCTCTTCCCAGTCTGACAGTAACGCTCTGTTTAGTTCTAGTCTCTATGAAGCCCCTCCTTCTGAAAAGCACAATGTGCTCTGATTGGTCAGCTGGAGCAGTGTGTTGTGATTGGTGTTTGGGAAATGTCCCGCCCCTTACCATAACCACCAGTTTCAACTAAGCAAGGCTCCGCCCCTTAATTCTACATATTTTTTGAATGTTTTTACTTTTTAAAGGGTTAGTTCACCCAAAAATGAAAATTCTGTAATTTATTATTCACCCCCATCTTGTTCCACACCCGCAAGACCTTCATTCATCTTCAGAACACAAATTAAGATATTTTAGTTGAAATCCGATGGCTCCGTGAGGCCTGCATAGGGAGCAATGACATTTCCTCTCTCATACTAAAAACATATCTAAATCAGTTCATGTGAGTACAGTGGTTTAATATTAATATTATAAAGCAACGAGAATATTTTTGGTGCTCCGAAGCTTCCTGAAGCAGTGTTTTGAAATCGGCCATCACTATATAAGTCGTTATTTTAGTTTTTTTGGCGCACCAAAAATATTCTCGTTGCTTTATAATATTAATATTGAACCACTGTACTCACGCGAACTGATTTAGATGTGTTTTTAGTACATTAATGGATCTCGAGAGAGGAAATGCCATTGCTCCCTATATGCAGGCCTCACTGCACTGCAAAAAATGTTGTTCTTACTTAGAGTTTTTGTCTTATTTCTAGTCAAAATATCTTAAAGTTCTTAAATCAAGAGGCATTTTCTTGACAAGTAAAAATTATTTTCTTGTTTTCAGAAAAAAGAAGTAAAAATTAAGTGAGTTTTTCCTTAAAACAAGCAAAATAATCTGCCAGTGGGGTAAGCAAAATAATCTTATATCAAACCAAAAATAAGATATATAATCTTGTTTTCAGTTTGGATTAAGATTATTTTGCTTACCCCACTGGCAGATTATTTTGCTTGTTTTAAGGAAAAACTCACTTAATTTTGACTTCTTTTTTCTGAAAACAAGAAAATAATTTTTACTTGTCAAGAAAATGCCTCTTGATTTAAGAACTTTAAGATATTTTGACTAGAAACAAGACAAAAATTCTAAGTAAGAACAGCATTTTTTGCAGTGTGAGCCATCGGATTTCATCAAAAAATATCTTAATTTGTGTTCCGAAGATCAACGAAGGTCTTACGGGTGTGGAACGACATGAGGGTGAGTAATAAATGACAGAATTTTCATTTTTGGGTGAACTAACCCTTTAATTCCTAATCTGTAAAAGGGCATCTCAGAAACTGCACTCCAATGGTTCAAGTCCTTCCTCTCAGGTATGTCCTTCAGGGTGTCGTGGAAGGGTGAGGTGTCAAAGCAACATCTAGCTACTGGAATACCTCAGGGCTCACTGCTTGGACCGCTTCTCTTGTTTATCTACATGTCAACACTAGGATCTGTCATTCAGAAACATGGTTTTTCCTCACTGCTATGCTGAGGACACAACTCTACCTCTCATCCCACCCCTTTATTCTGCGTATGAATTATTTAAATGAGGAATATTGTGATGTCAAGACTACAATGGAGGCGTTTGTGCTAAAAAAAGGGGGTGACAGTTAACAGGTTAAATTTGACACTTTTTTTTTTAATCAGTGTTGCAGTTATTTAATTTACTACAAACTTCATGCCAAATTAAACTCATATTGTGTAGTTCGCCCTACTGAGGATGTCAGCATTTTCTGCAGGTCCATTTACTGACCTTTTGTTGAATAAGAACAAAAGCCCGACTTCATTTTCAAGCTCTATTTTGTATCCTATTCATGCAAACCGGCATGCAAGATGACTGTTGGGTAATAACGGGGTTTTATCTCCTTCACAAGATAACAGCATTACTAAGCTGCCATACGCAACTTTTGTCAAGGAGAAAAAATGAATAAAACATTTCTATTCTCGAATCGGCAAACATTTAGAGATAAATGAAACGCACACACACTCACAGTAAAGCATTCATAGTCATTATATGATAAGAATTTAATTAAAATCTTTATTTCATTACATGTGTTACATTCAATATCCAATGTTTCTTTTGGACACGTATATGATGATGGCATAAATACAAACAAGCGTTCATCCGTTGTGCCGTCCCTAATCAATAGTATAAGATGAGTGAGCAGAACTTCACACCCGCATATTTACATAGAAAGTCAAACTTTATACAAAGTCCATGCTGTCAATATTTACACACGGAAAAAGAGACGCCGTCGAGCAACCATCCTGTGCGCTGGATGTGGGTCATTACAGTTTGTTCTTACAAAAAGAAACGTTGTGTTAATAGGGAGCTTCTGAGCACAAAAACGGGACGTGTAATTCTCCTCCAGAATTGTTATCATGAATAACCGGAGATCAAAACTGGCGTTGTGTTTGGGTGACGCCTCATTACTCTATGACACGAGAGGTGATCACCGTATATAAAGGCATTTTTATAATGATAACAGAAAAAAATAAATACAGGCCAACCTGAATGAGGATGGAAACGGGAATATTTTGTATCTAAAAGTGCTTTCTAGAATATGAAACATCTAACTGCTAAGGTGAACAAATTCAGCTTGATTTGAAGATAAAAATGCTGAATAAATGAAACCTGGTATGGAAAGGTAGGGGAAAAATGTGTCACAATACGTGAAAAACATTAAGTAAAAGAAAGAAATAAATAAATGATAAGCCCTTATAATGTCTTTCGACTGAAATGCATTATGGGTCAAAGTAAAGTCACATCAATAGCCAATAAGGACCTGTCCGCTATGAATCACTACGTACTTTGTAGTTTCTTTGCTTTTGGCAATTTACGGCATCAAAATGTCAAGCCCTCCGTGGTCCTCCGACACGTGACCGTTTCTCAGTCAATCCTATTAAAAGCGCCACTGAATGATAATAATAATAAAAAAAATTCAACTTTTTATCTCAGTTTATATATCGCAGCTTTTTTCCTCAGGATTGTGAGATATAAACTTGTAATTGCGAGAAAAAAAGTCAGCTGACAATTTTGACTTATTCCTTGTAATTGAGTTATAAAGTCTGAATTGTATCATATAAATTCGCAATTGCAAGAAAAAGTAGCTGACTTTTTTTAATATATTACAATTCTGACTTTTTTCTTGCAATTGTGAGTTTATGTCTCGAAGTTTTTCCCCTTAGAATTCTGAGATATAAACTCGTAATTGCGAGAAAAACGTCCGAATTGCCGAAGTCAGCTGACAATTGACTTTTTCCTTGTAATTATGAGTTATAAAATCCAAATTGTAAGATATAAACTTGCAATTGCAAAAAAAAGAGTCAGAATTGTCAGCTGACTTTTTATATAACGCAATTTAGACTTTTTTTTTATTGCATTTGTTAGTTTATATCTTACAATTCTGACTTTTTCCTCACAACTGTGAGTTTATATTTCGCAGTTTTCTTCTCAGGATTGTAACAAACTCGCAATTGCAAGAAAAGGTCAGAATTGTCAACTGACTTGTTTAATATATCTTGCAATTCTGACTTTTTTTCTCAGAATTGTGAGATATAAAATTGTAATTGCGAGAAAAAAATCGTAAATGCGAAAAAAAGTCAGAATTGTCAACTGCCTTTTTATAGCTTGAGGTTCTGACTTTTTTCTCGCAGTTGTGAATTTATATCCCTCAATTATGATTTTTTTCTCAGAATTGCGAGACATAAAATCGTAATTGCAAGAACAAAGTCAGAATTGCACGCTGACTTTTTTAAATCTCAAAGTTCTGACTTTTTTCTAGCAATTGTGAGATATAAACTCGCGATTGCGAGTTATAAGTCATAATTCTGACATAAAAAGTCGCAATAACCTTTTTTATTTTTTATTCTGTGGCGGAAACAAGCTTCCATACATTCCCCATCGTCCGCAGACAAAATTCTCAGAAAGAAAGCAAGCAGTGCTGAGGTGAGCGCACTGAAGGACATGATGAAGAATGATCTGAAGATGAAGACGACGTGTGCAGGAAGGAAGCTACTGGCATCACATCATTGGCTGCTGGAGATTAGTGTTCATTTCAATAGTGCTTCTACAGGAAACGGCTTCACATGAGGACGTTCTTACTGTGGCAGTCCTTCAAATAATAAACATGATCAAATAAAACGTCACTCATTGTGAAGTACAGTAATGGGGTGAATCTCATGAAAGTCAAATTTCACTCCAAAAATAAATTATATTTTGTTTGAAGAAAAATAAAGCCTGTTTTTAGGAGTTAAGATTGTTTTTTACATTCGATATTAATTGACACAATGCAAAAAACTCATTACTGTAATGTGCAAAGAATAATGATTTATTATTTACATTTCGAAGTATTTATAAATCATGGTGGTATTTGTTGTACTGCTTTTTAATTATGCCAATTTAAATGAAATAATATAATTGTACTACAGTGTTTTTATGGTATTAGTGTAATGAGAATCACATTTGAGAATAATGAAAATATTTCTATATGATTATTTATTAAATTAATTCTAAAAGTAATTTATTATAAACAAAAAAAAAAA
>RJVU01057277.1:1362533-1376678 GCA_003731715.1 Anabarilius grahami
AATGTGAATTTGGGGGAAAATTAGCCTAAATGGCATGAAAATAATGTCCCAAAAATCATAATAAAAATGTAATTAACAAAAAGAAACCTAAAAACAGGCTTATTTTCTTTATGCAAAATATAGGAATATATATTTTGCACGAATATAATTTATGTTGGGGGTGAAATGTAACCTTGACAGTTTGTGTGAGATTCACAGGAGAAATAAAGGCTCCGTTTTAAGATACGGAACAATAATCATCCTGTCAGGTGGGCACTGATCGTGTAGAGGTTAAGTTCAGCAAGTATTTGGCCAATCATCGTTAAAACGTAATTCACCCAAAACCACCAACTCGAGTGCAGATTAATTCCACCTTCGTTTGCATTCGTCTGCGTGTTTGTTTATGGGTTGAGGCTCGTCTCACCGACCTCCATGAACAGCGAGGTGTAAAACTCAGGCTCTAGCTGTTTGTTACGATAGCGGTTCACGATTTCTGCGATTTTCTGTTTCCGCCGCACGTGTGGTGGGCTGTAAGAGTCACTTTCGAGACGTTTCCTCCGACATGCGTTTATAACAGTCTGTCGCACCAGGAATCCTGGAGAGGGCGAGAGAATGACAAATTCATGATTCTAGACTTCAGTTTTCACCCATTGGACACACACAGACACACACACACACATACCCAGTGATCTCCTGCTAACCACCATGTTGTCCACTAGAGGAATGACCATGTTGAATTTGCCCATAGCACCATGTAGTTTGATCCGGAACAGACCGGTCTTCAGCGGATGGATGAAAACTATGGGAACGTCCTTCTCTGAGGAGCTGGACCTGAGAGCGAATACATGTGAGGGCGAATGAGATCATGTCAGGGACAGAAATCAATCTTAAAAACTGTTTATTACCTGGAAGCACTGCTATTGACGGCCGTCTCCACCCCGGTGCTCGTCTCCACCAGTAACTCCGACACAGGAAAGTTTTCTGCGAGAAAAAGGACGCAAGTAAAACTACACTGAAAAAATTTGGTGTAGGTTTACTTTGAAACAATTTTCACTTAGAAATTGCAAGTAAATTTCACAAATATTTACAAAGAAACACTAATAATAACAGAGAAAAACTAATAATCACTGTTTTACATATATACATCATTTATAGGTTTATTTTTCACTGTTGCTGTATTTGACACCTTAAATGAAAATCAAGGAATTTCAATGAATATGGATGAGTGGTAAACATTTGGAAAACATTTTACCTATATCATCATATCGCTCAACCCACACGACCAACACTTTGGTATCCGGTCCTAATGGCGGTATCGTCCTGCCGGGCGGCAACTTCTTGCTTTTCACTGTAGGGGACTGACAGTAAGAAAAACATTAAACACTACCACTCAAAAGTTTGGAATACGATTTTTTTTTGTGTTTGAAAGAAGTCTCTTATGCTCACCAAGGCTGCATTTATTTGATCTAAAATACAGTAAAAACAGTAATATTGTGAAGTATTGTTACCAATTAAAATAGATTATTTCTATGAGAATATATAGTACTATGTAATTTATTCCTGTGATCAAATCTGAATTTTTTGCATTATAAGCGGTCTTTTTTGGTGTGAGCGTGACATGAGCGTCTATACTACGAAAGCAATCCGGTCGAATGTGTTTTCGACTATGTCTGGAAGCGGTCAAAAGTGGACAAGCTCAAAACGTTTTGCACCATGTTTACACTTGTATTTAGTGTCGTCCACTTTGTGACTTGATCGACCAAAACGCAACTTAATACCAGGAGTAAACAGGGCCGCAGAGATGAATGGGTGAGACTACACAATTTGCTCACTTTTACATAATTTTTCAAAAAAGAAAATTAGCTACAATGAAGAACACACAGAAATGGAGGAGTGACACCTTAACATCTACGATGGAGAACACATGAAAAAACACACACACGTAACACATAACAGCATGTTCAGGTTTGACTGCACTGCAAAAAATGCTATTCTTACTTAGATTTTTTTTGTCTTGTTTCCAGTCCAAATATCAAAAAATTTTCTTAAATCAAGAAGCATTTTCTAGACAAGTAAAAATTATTGTCTTGTTTTCAGAAAAAATAAGTCAAAATATAGTGTTTTTGCTTAAAACAAGCAAAATAATCTTGTTTTCGGGTTGAAATAACATTATTTTATTTGTTTTAAAACAACTCACTTAATTTTACAGTGTGTAATATTGTGACAATTGCACAAAAAAAAAAGATAGTACAAAAAAATTCTAAACTTTGAAAAAGAGTCATTTTATTGTTATAATAATGATTTTATAAATGTCTAAATCTAAAAGAAAAGCCAGCGTAAACCTCTGCAGCCATCTAGTGGCTGTAGTTAAAAATTCATGTTATTTTAATTTTAAAAGTGTTTGTTTTCCAGTAGATGGCGGCAATTGTCCACTAAACCATCAACAATCATCATGAATGAAATTGAAAAATTTTATATAAAATGTATATATTTAAATTATTACAAATTGAGGCAAATAAATAATAATAAAATAAAAAAACAATTGCCCAAAACGGCACAACTTTACAGTAAAATATTCATAAAGTGAGTGATATTACGTTAAAAAAAAGTTACATTATTTTACAAAAATCACATTTTACTCTGATTATGTAAGGTAGTTGGACAGAAAAAGGAATATTGTTGCTCTATGTAATAACATAGCAAGCAACATAGCATAACATAAGTGATAAATTAACCTATTTTATTATATGCATATTACTATGAGTGATAGCTGCATACATGCCTTTATCTTTTGAATGTTTCCCCTCTTCCTTTTCCCTACTTTTTCCTAAATTGGGCTCCTGTCGGCTTAGACCTTTTTTCTTACCATAATTTCAATTTGTGTTGATTTTCTTCTCCCACACCCCCTCCTGCTCTCCCTACAGACGTCACCTCAACCCACTCCCCTTCTCGTACTTTTGAGTGAGAATGAATGAGAAAACAAGATGGATGAAGTTCACCACCCCTGTCTTGTGTGTTTTATTGCTCGATAACTCCTGACAGACACCACAGACTGATATACTGGCCAGCTGAAACCATTTAACCAGTAAGTGCCTCATTACTGAAGTGATTTAAAAGCTAGGAGGTCTGAGAATGAGATGAGAAGTTACCCGTTGCGCGGGTCCCATGTTGTCGGAGTGGTTGGGGAAGAGCTCCAGCGTGAGGTTGGGCTGTTTCAGTAAACTGGGTAACAGCTCCATCTGAGAGTCCGAGTCTGCCGTGGGGAAGCTGTGCTCCGATGACTCCGCTGCATTAAGAGAGAAATGAACATTTGTCATATTAAATAAATCAATATTAATTCATTAAACGGGTTAAACGCCATTAGACTAATGGAGAAATCAATACGGCATTAATAGTCCTTAGCAGCATGTGACAGAAAAGACACTTTTTGCACAGCCGCAAACATAATCAAACCTGAAAGTGCTTGAATACAGCAATAAATCTTAGAACAGCGTAGTGTAGAAACAGAGCAGGCAGAGAAGTTTACCGGATGAGTCGCTGAGAGACGGTACGACAAATGCGATTTCCGTCAGAGCGTCTGCGTAGTAAAGCACCCGCTTCTCTCCGTTAAACACACCACCGCCGGTGTCGCCCAGCGTCACTGAATCATCTGCACAAAAACAAACACATGACACCTCATCAGCTACTGCATTATTCCACATTATGAGCAACACAATCATTTAATGTTTTATCTTTATAGTCTGATCATGAAAAGATTGTTTGTATGTTTTCAGATAATCATGTTGACTTGTTACATTTGCTGTAAATTATGTGCATTGTGATGATTACATTTATAACGATAGGAAATGTGTGTGTGTGTACCTGGTGTTTCAGCACCGTTGGATGTGTTGATGGTCCAGCTAGTGAACACACTGCCCGTCCATCCCGGATGCTGCCCGACCTCCACTGGCCATCCCAGAGACAACAGGAGCTCCAGGAAATGTGGCTGCACGTTCACCGATGACTCCACGTTCCTCAAGATCTACACACACAATCATTAATATTCTATTAGTTGTACTGATTTATGCACATTTGTATATGCACTTCACTGTGCAGTTTTCACCTCTTGACTGCTCTTCTGTCCAGCTTTCATGTAGAAGATAAAGACGGTGTCACACGGTCGGGACGGTAACAGGTCCAGGTATCCGATGTCATCGAAAAAGCCCGACACAGATGAGTCCAGAGCGATGAGGTGAGGAGGCAGTCGACTGTTTCCAGGCTCCTGAGAAAACACACACACACACACACAGGTTTGTTTTGCTATCTTAGTGGGGACTCTCCATAGGCGTAATGGTTTTTATACTGTACAAACTGTATATTCTATCCCCCTACACTACCCCTATCCCTAAACCTAACCATCACAGGAAACACTCTGCATTTTTACATTTTCAAAAAAAACATCATTTAGTATGTTTATTAATCCATTTCCCTCGTGGGGACCGCTGGCTGGTCCCCACGATGTAGGTGATCTCAGGTTTTTATTACGATGTAATATAAACAAGAACACACACACACACACATACATGCAATGTTTTTGCGTGTTTAGGTCAAAGTCATACATTTTAAAAATTTTCCTTGAGAAGATTCTGGCTTCTTTTTGAGCAGATTCATAAATTAAAGGAGTCAAGCTACTTGAAAATTAACTACAGAATTAATTGAGTGTGAATGACAATGACAATGAAGACACTTAAACAACAGTTAATGTATAAAATAATGTATAATGTAAATTTTTTTGTATTTTAAGAGTAGCTAGGGAAGGGGAAAATTAAATAAAAAATAATATAAACGAATAATAATATAAATATAAAGTAAACATTTTAATGAAATAAAATATTTTAACTCACAAATGCTGTCTGATATTGTGATTTTGCTTAAATATTTTTTATAATACATTAATAATTAAATTAACAATTGTGCAAAATAAGTGTTATTTTAGTATCACTGAGATACTATTATAGTTTTAATTAATATTTTGAATTAGTTTTTATAATTTCTGTTTTAGTCTAATTTTAGTTTTTTGTAATTTGTAATTTTTATTAGTTTGATTTTTTTTGTCTATATAGTTTTATTAATTTTTATTTCAGTTTTTGTATTAGTTACATAAGTTGAAAATGAGAAATGTTGCGTTTTAAAAATATAGTTTTTTCATTTTAGTTTACATTTATTTTATTTCAAGTAACAAATTAAAAAAAAAATGCATTTAGTTTTAATTAACTATGTAGATTCATGATTTTCTAAAACAACCAGGTTATTAAATGTTCAAACTAATTATTTATTTAAAAATCACTGGATTACATAAAAAGAACCAAGTTGTAAAAAACACAGGAAGTAACTATACACACAAGTCACATGATCCGCACACATGTAGAAGTCACATGACTACCAAGTTGTCCACATAGTATGCTTGCCAGACCCACAGTAAGCAGTGGGAAATACCATCAGCTCTGGCAAGCATGCATCAAGTTATTTCCTGTGTTTTTACAACTGAAGATGGTGTTTGGATGAACACCGAAACGTCTCGTTGTTTCTTTTTATGTAGTCCAGTGATTTTTAAATTTACACAAACTCCATTCTCATACCTTGAGCGCCTCTAGTGACAGGAAGCCGAAGTGCGAGAGGAAGAGGCGTGCGGTCTGAAACTCTTGAGCAGGAGGTGGAGGTTTACAGTCTGTCAGTGGGTCTGGGAAGGGTTTATTCCTCCATAAGTCCTCCGTGTAGTGCTCCAGTTTCGTCTCGTAATCTATCTGCTTCCCCATCACGGCTCGCAGCTTATCGTGCTGCTGCTCCAACTGAAACACACGCAGTGAAGATGAATATAGCATGTACTTCAATAACACACACATAATATTACAAATTGCATGCCTAGCAGTGAGGTTTCCAAATATAATGTAAAGTGTGTGATGTTGAAGATAACAGAATGTACTGAGGCTTTTATACCTCCTTATCCACAATGTCATGGAGATCCGGGATGCTCAGGTCGGCTTTCACAAATGGAATCTTATCCACTTCTTCTGGGAACGGTCTGTGCTTGACGTTAAACCGAATCCCTACGTCGTTTTTGGGAGTGGGTCGGCTTTCAGGAACAAACACTTGCTGTAGGAGAGACGGACAAAAAGAGACAGTATAAGCTCGTAATCATTCCCAAATACAGAATCTGAGAAGCCATATTCTCCTCGAAGGACATCATGCATTAGTGCCTGTCCTCTTTTATCAGTGACGCTGGTTCAGCAAGTAATTCTTCCATTAATTTACTAAATCGAAAAAGCGTTATAATGAACCAAGCCAAGGTGAATCACAACATTAGAAACTTATTTGAAGCAAAGACTGTGAATTTAATGGCTTTTATAAGGAAAAGAACTACAATCCCATAAAGCATTGTGAGCAACAATCAAATTAAAAACAATGTAGACATAAAGACACATATTTAAATATTTGGAGAGTGTAGGGAGACATTTTCATGGAAGTGGGCGGAGCTAAAGAGCTCTTTTGGTGCAACTCTCTGATTGGTGGAATTTTCTGTTTAGCATCATGGGTAATGTAGTTTTCCACAACAAAATCACTTGTTAAATACAATTAGTTTAAAAATAAGTTGAAATAATAATGGCTGACAGCTTCAACAGAAGCAAATACCATCGATTAACAACCTCAGAACTCACAGACTGTCTTTAAAATGTAAAAGTTATTGTTAAAAATTTAATTTCCCTATGGAGAAAACGAATAAAAGTGTTTACTTCTGGAACCCGACTATTACAAACAATTGAGAAATATAAAACTATCCATTTAAAGTGGTCGATTATATCTATTAAAAACTATAAATTTATTGCAAAATATGCACAAATATTTAAGTATTTTGACATCTCAATTACGTCCTTTGCAGTGCTTCATGGGAGTGGGCATTCCCTGCAAGCTCTTTTGCCATGATTTTTCAGTACAGCATCATGGGTAATGTAGTTTTTCACCACATGTTCAGTTGTTAAACATGATTATTTTTTAAATAAGTTGAAATAATGCTGATGAATAAATTAAACAAATGCATATACCATTGATTTAACAACCTCGTAGCTCACAGTAGGTCTGTCTTTAAATCAAGGTCTGTAGCTTTCCTGTAGCTCAGTGGTTAGAGCATCGCACTAGCAATGCCAAGGTCATGGGTTCGATCCCAGGGATTGCACATACTCCGATACAAATGTATAGTATAATGCAATGTAAGTCGCTTTGGATAAAAGCGTCTGCCAAATGCATAAATGTTTAAAGGTTTATCATTAAAAAATACTTCCGACTGTTGCACTGAAAGCACATCTCTGTTCTGATTGGCGGTTGATGTTGCATCTTACCTTTTGATTGGCTCTTGCCCCTCGAGGCTGATGGAAGAGCTGCATCGTCCACGCGTGTCGACCGGACATGCCTCTGATTAACATGGTGACTGATGGACAGGGGTCTGCTGACACAAATTAACAGGAAATCAGAGCTGTAAAGTACTGGAGGAATGAAATGTGATGGGTGTTTTCCTCACTCTGTTCGTTTCCCAGCGGCTGCTCCAGCATGGCGATAATGACGGAGTTATCCAGGACGAAGTATCTGAAGTTACTGTGAGACGTGGAGGTGAGTCGGGAATATTTGATCAGCGTGTCCTCGTTCAGAAGACTGCAGGGCGAGGCGGGGCCGCTGGGAGACGGGAACGCACCCAACACCTGCATTATACTGGAACACAAAGCAGCACAAATCAAGAGAGGCGTACGTATCGTGAGAGAAAAATCAAATCAATGATTGTTTATGAAAGACGCTCACCATGATAACGTGGCCTCTGCAGCGTCTTTGACCCTCATAGATGCCGGGTTGTGCTCTTTGTCTCCTTTGTACTTAACTTCCTGTTCGCCGGTTTTGGACTTACTGCCTGAGATGCCGAGTTCGACAATTTCCAACACCTCGATCAGACAATCCTTAGACACAACAGAAGAGTATACAAGACTGACCTCATAAAGCTTTGTTTTGGCTTAGCTGGTGATCAAGTTTCAGCATTTACGACCTCTAAACAGCTGAGGTTCGACTGGCCGTACCTTCTCATTGAGCATGTCGGGGTGTTCGGTGAGCCAGACACACAGGCAGTGGAAGGCAGCGACGATCATGGAGTGCAGGTCTCTGGAGTGGAGCGGAGCGGGACGGCTGCACTGATACACGATGTAACTGCACACAGAGCTGACCGCGCGCTTACGATCAGACGACTCCACGCTCACCTTCACCTGTCCGGAAAACAAACATGCATTTTGCCTCATTTAGTACAAAAACGGTTCAAAAGTTTTTGAAAGAAGTCTCTTCTTCTCACCAAAAATGCATTTATTTGATCAAAAATGCAGTAAAAACAGTAATATTGTGAATAAATATTGTGGAACATTGTAATAATTCCTGTGATGGTAAAGCTGAATTTTCAGCATCATTACTCCAGTCTTCAGTGTCACATGATCCTTTCAGAAATCATTCTGATATGCTGCATTTATTTTATCAAAAATACAGTAAAAATTTTGAAATATTACTATAATTTAAAATTACTGTTTTCTATGTGAATATATAGTAAAATGTAATTTATTTTTGTGATCAAACCTGCATTTTCAGCATCATTACTCCAGTCTTCAGTGTCACATGATCCTTCAGAAATCATTCTAATATGATGATTTGCTGTTCAAGAAACATTTATGATTTTTATCAATGTTGAAAACAGTTCATATTTTTGTGGAAACTGTGATAAATTTTATTTTTCAGGATTCTTTGATGAATAGAAAGTTCAAAAGAACAGAATTTATTTGAAATAGAATATTTTTTAACATTATAAATGTCTTTACTGTCACTTTTGACTAATTTAATGCATCCTTGCTGAATAAAGGTATTACTTTATTTATTTAGAGTCATTTTTACCTCGAATGGTAGTGTATCACAGTTTACAATATATATTATATTAAATTAAATCTTACAAACCCAAAACCTTTGAATTGTAATGTATGACGGTTTCAACAAAAATCTAAAGCAGCACAACTGTTTTCAACATTGATAATAATCAGCAATGTTTCTTGTGCAGCAAATCATCATATTAGAATGATTTCTGAAGGATCATGTGACACTGAAGACTGGAGTAATGATGCTGAAAATTCAGCTTTCATCACAGGAATAAATTACACTTTACTATATATTCACATAGAAAACAGCGGTTTTAAATTGCAATAATATTTCACAATTTTTACTGTATCAAATAGAGTGTTGGTGAGCAGAAGAAACTTCTTGAAAAACATTAAAAATCATAATGATTCCAAACTATATAAAAAAGACCCTCTGGCTATAACCATTTACTATATAAGTGTGCAGATGAATCTGTCAGCGTACCTTGGCGAGGCCGGCCAGCAGCTCGAGGGCGGCCAGTGAGATGCTCATGTCGAGTCTCCACTGGGAGTTCAGTCTCTGGGTGAGCAGGTGGATGCTTCGGATCAGCAGCCCGGCCGCCGTGTCTGTGTGGAGAGCTGGGATATAACACACAGCACGCCACAGACAGCGGGTTAGTAACACACACACGCACAATGCAAGCCAGGCACAGAGACATGTGACGGCAATGATAAACCATACACATGAACACAGACAAGCACAAGAACAAGTTACAGACAATGATGACCATCGAGTACAGCAAAATCATAACAACAAGCCGCGTCAGGCTTCATTTGACATCATGCTTTGAAAATAAATTAAAAAAGCATTCATTATACAGAACAAAACTGGTTAAAGACGTTCGACAGCTTTGGGTTCAAAGAAATGTTTGGCGGACACCATGCAACTTCTACAAACATGCAGAGATGCATTACGTCACATTCCTGGGATGCACTTTATGAATGCTTTAAAGGAGTCCTATTATGCTTTTTTACATTTTTAACTTTCTTTAGTGTGTAATGTTGCTGTTTGAGCATTAAAAAGCTCTACAAAGTCCCTTCAGCGGGAGTTATTCTCTATATTAGTGTCACCGTTTCTGAACTCCTTGAAACGAGTTAGTAGTGTGTTGAAACTGGCGGTTATGTTAAGGGGCGGGACATTTCCCAAACACGCTCGAAGCGCTTGACCAATCACAACACACTGCTCCAGCTGACCAATCAGAGCACATTGTGAATCCACAGAAAATCAAAAGAAAACCATGTTGTGGGATGGCACAAATAAAATCAACTAACCCACACTCTTGCTGGTATGGGAAATGTGAGTGTGAATATAATAAACGAGATCATTTACAGGATATGAGTGTCATTCTGGGATTTTTGCTAATTAATAGTTCAATGTGTGAAACCTGTCATTTACACTTATGCATTCAGCAGATGGTAAATGCATGAGGGGAACGAAAGCAATTGGTCAAAATCAAACAGTTGAAAGCTCAAACGCCTCTAATGCAGCTCAGATGCGGCGGTCGGTTCTGCATAGTGTCCCTTACCGTAGTCCCTCAGCAGGGCCTGGGCGGGACGTTCGCTGTCTGGAGTTGTGGCCTCGGAGCTGCCTGCGCTAGCATTGCTGATGCCACTGTTATTGCGACTGTGGCTCTTAGCCAGAGAATGGCTTCCATCCACACTGCCCTACAAAACATTCACACCAGCACTTCATCAATGCCATTTTTACAGGATTAGTTCACTTCAGAATTAAAATTTCCTGATAATTTACTCACCCCCATGTCATCCAAGATGTTCATGTATTTCTTTCTCCAATCAAAAAGAAATTAAGGTTTTTAAGAAAAACATTCAAGGATTTTTCCCCATATAGTGGACTTCACTGGGGTTCAACGGGTTGAAGGTCCAAATGTCATTTCAGTGCGGCTCTACACGATCCCAGACGAGGAATAAGGGTCTTATCGGTTGTCTAGATCAGTCAGTTTCTTAAAAAAATAAAAAAATGATATACTTTTTAACCACAAATGCTCGTCTTGCACTGCTCTGTGATGCGCCACGCATTACGTAATCACATTGGAAAGGTCACGCGTGACGTAGGAGGAAGTACCGATCCAGTTTTTACAAAGAGAACGTGCAAAGACTGAGTCAAACAGCCTTTACAAAAAAAGGTAAAACAACGATGTCGGACGATTTTAAAGTTGGAGGAGGAAATGAGATGGAGGTTTTTGCCTACGTCATGCGTGACCTTTCCAGCTTTTAAATTTTTTTTTAGAAAATGTCAGATGGTTTCTCTAGATAAGACTCTTATTCCTCGTCTGGGATCATGTAGAGCTCTTTGAAGCTGCTCTGAAACTGACATTTGGACCTTCAACCCGTTGAACCCCAGGATTCCTGGAATGTTTTCCTCAAAATCATAATTTGTATTCGATTAAAGAAAGAAATAAACATCTAGGATGACAATGGGGTGAGTAAATTATCAGAAAATTTTAATTCTTAACTTAACTAATCCTTTAATTGTGGTTGCTCTTTATCACATATCATCTTGCAGACACTTTAAGCTCTCTATTTTGAACTCATAAATTACAAATAAAAAGTATAACTCGTACCACTTCAGCTTGGGCACCAACAGACTCCAACAGAGCCGAATCCTGGACAATATTCAGCATCGCCGCTGTAAAAAAGACACAAAGTTATTATTGAGATTTCAGCAAAAATAATTCTTCTGATTGATTTTTTTTAGGCTACGTCATATTCTTTTAACCGCCACTTTTTTAAATACTCATAATATAATAATAACTTATAATATTTCACTTGATAACTTCTAATATTTAACTTGACAAAACAGTAAATGGACATATTGAACAGGCAGCTGTACCTAGTATCATCTGTGTATTGATCGAGTCTGTCTCTGTTTGCAGGGCGCCAATCAAAATATTGACCAATCGCAGCTTCAGGGAGAGGAAGGTGACCGCCTTGTCATGGAGCGAGGTTTCATCATTGCTGAATTTCCCTTCCAACAGAACCTGCAAATGTAATTAGAAAATCACAGCCAATAAAATTTGTATTTTTTTTCTCAGAATATTAAGTTACAGAGATCCCAGGAAGATTACTACATAATAAACCCTTTTTACCTCCGATTTGACGTTGCCAAAGTGGTGAGGAAGAGGAAGCATGGATAACAGGATATGGATGGAAGCTCTTCTCAGCTCAGTAGGGTTCACATATGACTTAAACTTGGACAACTCTCTGATAGCGCAAAAAATAAACAGGAAAAAGTGCATTAACAATCAAGCATGTAGTAATGGTGTGAGATACGTATCGTCGAAGATAATATGGAAGCTAATGTTTTCGAGCAGGTCACTCACTTAGCAAAAAACTAACTTAAATACACCTAGAGTGCATGTTTTGTATCCGAAAACATTGCTCACCGATCCGGTAGGATGGTCTCCAGTGCAGATATGAAGTACGGAACCACAACATTGATCCCTTTGAGATCGGAGCAGAACAGAGCCGAAGAGTTCAGGATGATGCTGGCTAGAACCGGCCTACAAATGAAGTCTGATATCTGAAGACCCTGGATCAGGACCATGTAGAACCTGACAGAACCATTAGACACAGGACAGAAGTTAATTTAAGTTAATGCACCCCTATTATGCTTTACAGATATTCCCTTTCATGTAGTGTGATATATAGCTGATTGTGAGTGTCTGCAAAGGTCTGCAAAGTTTCAAAGATCAAAGCCCAGACAAATGGAGTTATTATCTCCCAAAAAAGGAAGTGATTCTGAATTGCCTGAAACGAGTCGTCAGTAATTCCAGTCCTACTTCCAGCTAAACCTACGTAGGTTTGTGACCAATTTGCATAATGCCAGCTTATGGTGTTTATTTGCTGCCGGTGAACAATGTATACTTTGCCCCGCCCTCAAACACTGTAGTTGTATCAGAGACTCGTGTTGGTCATGTCGAGAAGACGCTGTTTTTTGCTGCCAAAGCAAATCCACTTTGATGAGATTGATACGGTAAAATCAACACCATCGTTACTGTTTGTATCACTGTGTATCTAGTCCTGAGGAAGAGTTGAAATTCAGATATGATAATGAGCATTTGGTTTCCGACCAGTCATAACAGACTAGGTTGTCTGACCAATCAGAGCAGAGGAGGCTCTCGGAAAGGCAGGGTTTAGAGAGACCGAATCACTGATCAAACCGTTTCAGATACTGCAAGAAAATAGCTGATGCTGTAGTGTATATTATGAGAAAATTATAACCTTGTATGCATGTAAACTTATTGTAGGAGACCTAAAACAAAATTAGGAGCCTTTAAAATAGCAAAATTGAGAAGGTGATTGTTAGCGATTACCTGGACAGGTACACTGGAAGTATCTCCTCTCCAGTCTTCTTACTGCAGAAGATCCTGCACAGCGTCCCACACGCTTCGGCTCGACCAGCCTCGTAATTATCAGGAAACTCGTTGGCGTCAAACATGGGGTTGGACACCATGGTGTCCGTGGACATCTGAGACCCTTTACGTCTCAGTTCAACTCCAGCTTGAGTCGCCAGGGCTGAGAGAGATAGAGAGAGAGAGAGAGACGGACAGGGAGAGACACAAACGCAAACACTAAGTGACACTTTCACATGCGTACCGCAGGAAGCCATGACAGGGATTACCGACAAAGAGATCTTACAGGTGAAAAGTAAAAAACGTGAATCGTTTGCTCTAGTCTGCGAAAATATTAAGATTTTAAACATTAATATGAGGATTTTCTGTAAAGCTGCTTTGAAACAATGTGTATTGTAAATATATTTGACTTGACTTAATTTCTGATCAAATAAATATCAATGCTGGATATTTTGTGGGATTTTTTAAAAATATATTAATGATAAACGTATATATATTATTTTCGCCTTAAGGTGTCAATGTTGCATTGAAAAATGCACTGAACTTTATAAAGTCCAAAGCATCAAACTACAGCACTGCACAAATACCGGCAAAAGCACGGCATTAAACTATCTCAACTTTTCTAACTTTATCTTTTGATGCACTGCCAATAATTTGACAAATTGCATGATATATTATTACACGGGCAAAATATGTGGATAACTAAATAATAATTTAAAAATGTTGGACATTGTCAACAATATAAACATTCTATTAATTTTTTAAATGTTCAGTTTTTAAATATTTTACACTACCGTTGAAAAGTTTGGAATGATTACGTTTTTTTT
>RJVU01057277.1:1376864-1401021 GCA_003731715.1 Anabarilius grahami
CCTAACCAAGGCTGCATTTATTTAATCAAAAATACAGTAAAAATTGTGAAATATTATTATAATTTTAAATAACTGTTTTCTATGTGAATATATTGTAAAATGTAATTTATTCCTGTGATCAAAGCTGAATTTTCAGCATTACTCCAGTCCTCAGTGCCACATGATCCTTCAGAAATCATTCTAATATGCTGCATTTATTTAATCAAAAATACAGTAAAAATTTTTGAAATATTATTATAATTTAAAATAACCGTTTTCTATGTAAATGTATTGTAAAATGTAATTTATTCCTGTGATCAAAGCGAAATTTTCAGCATTATTACTTAGTTAACATCAGTTACATTAAAAAAGTCATCATTATTACAAACTTGACCGGTAATGTATATATTTAAATGCTGAATGAAAGGGATCCTGGGAAAGTCAGTGTTTAAATGTTACTACATATTTATCATCATTTGTAGTTATAAATATTCAAATTATAGAAGATTTATCCTTTCACAAGAGTTTATTACATTTGTTTGACAGGCATAATTTCATTTTCAGTAGGAAGCGAGTGCTAATCTAATGGGACTTTTGCGACAGCAGCACGTTTGTATCTATTTGAAGACACTGCCTTTTTCGGATCACGCAAAATCACATTGTAGTGCCATAATGTGTAATCGTGTTCGTGCGACTTGAGACAGAACAGAACACGCTCTTCTACATCTCCTGGTCAGTCTCCCTGTTATGAGAGCATGTCAGTTGGATTTCATGTCAGACAAACGTTGATTAAAGGCCAATTTTTATAGTCCAGCATCCTAAATTAAGACATTAAGGCACAATATGGCTGAAACAAATTGCACTAACAACCACAACATGCAGAAATATCCATACAAAACATAAGAACAAATGAAAACTGAAGGAAATGAATTAAAGGCTAACGTAAAACAAAAGCTGTCAAATAAATGCTGGGCAAAAACTCAAAATAACATTGGTTGGTGTGTTTCTTTGGAGAAGATCAGTTAGTAGAGGTCCTTCAGGAGATGGTATGGGTAGGAACTAGTTTTAATGATGGCGGGTAAGTTGAATCAAGGAGAAGGATCAAGCGCAACAAACATTCTCGGGTCTCGGCGGCCACGTGACGCTCGAAAACCATCGGCACTGTGGTCTCGGCCAACGTTCCACCTTAGGATCCTGAATATTTGTTGCAGTTGAGCCAATGAGATTTGGGCAGCAGTCAAAACACTCCCCGGACCTTTAACTCAAGCAGTTTATGCGCAAGTCTCTTGCCCCAAGAAAACAAGTACTGCAACAATGAACGAGTGACAGTGTAACCAAAGAAAAGAAAAACTGAAATGAACCAAATAACTGCAACTGGTAAAGCTTGTGTTCCTACTTACAAGATTTATAAGAAAGAAGAATTTGGAAAAATGTTGCTGCAAGATAACAGAGATAAAATGGAAACAAATCAAAGAACAGCAGTAGTAGAGTTCAGTAAACTATTGTTCTGTTTTTGTGGTTTTAACAGACACAAGGAGACCATTAAAAAGAGTTTCAAATTACCCATCAATCATGCAAAAAATGAAAACTGAACAAAAACAATGCAGGTAAAGAAAAGATGTACGCAATGCTATCAACAACTCACTACATAAAACACTAGATTAATCCCACATTCTCATCAAAATAAAAGCCTATCTGTTAGTAATTTATTCATACAATAGAACTTTTCAACTGACATCTGCTGCAATGGCTAAATAATCTAAACATACATGTAAAAATAGTGATAAACCAATTTAAATGGAGTTAATTAATCAGCTAATATGGGTCATGTCCAATTAACAGAAGTGTTTGAATCAGTTCTAAAATCTATCGAGAGATTTATCAATGCATGTTTTTCCATTTTCATTAATGCATTTGGCAGACACTTTAATCCAATTTGACTTAGGGTGTGTTCACACTTGTAGTTCAGTTCTCTTAGTTCTTTTGGTCCGAACTAAAAATGAAAATTAAACATTTAGTCCTGGTTCGCTTTGGGTTCACAGCCATTTTTAAACACCAAACCTAAAGACACAAAACCCGCTTTCATGATGTATTTTTTTTGGACGCAACTTACCGAACATCCTAGAGCCTCGTTCAGACAGTCAGTCCAAATCCGATTTTTTGTGTATCCGATTGGAATCTGATCTAAAATTATTAACGTCCACACTGTGAATCGCAACTGCTCAGATCCGATTTGTGTGTCCATGGCGCTTTTTCGTTTTTCGGAATATCTGCATTGGTGTCTGTGCCAACAACAACAACAAAACATGTCTCAGTTACAACCTATTGCTAATTTCTGCTCATCCGGCACTTTGCAACAACACAGCGACTTTCAGCATGTTTCCTATAACAACGTCTGACGTTTACGTTTTACGTTGCGTGAGAAAGTCACATAAACCACGCAAAATCTGATCAGAAACGGATTTCCAGAAATGCGATTTGAATAGGATTCCAAACCACATGTGAATGTAGCTCGAAACGGATTTGTAAAAATTTCATGTGATTTTTGGCCTAAATCTGATCGGATTTCAATCAGATATGCACAAAAATCGGATTTGGACAGTCTGAACGAGGCTAAAATGTGCTCGTTGTATGTGTGTACCTACATATGATGGTATTTTTACCAGCTGAGACCTCACAAAAGAGCTCAGAAAATGTGTAAAGGAGTCAAAAAATCGGCAGGAATCCTTCCGCATACTAACATCACATCATGTTTTTTGCTCGTTTAGATGTCTTTGGTCCATGTTGCAACAAATCCACCGTTTGTTGTTTTCTTGTGGTATGAGATAGCGCTTTTGGACCCGGAAGCAGTGCCGTGTGACGTCAGACTTAACAAGCGAATTTGTTTGAATGGCAGTGTTCGCACTAATACAAATGAACCGCACTAAAGCCTAATTTATACTCAACGCGTCCACAAGTTCGCTTGGGTGCGCATGATAAAAATTACGTCATTGCGTGCGTGTTGAATGTGCGCAAATTGATTTCGCATGGTGGTGTGCACTGCATTTTTTGTAACTTCGTACACAGCTCCGCTTCCGAAGATGCACGACTTCGAGGCGAATCTGGCTGAGCGTGCATCTCATCTGTACCGGCACTCAGTTTGCACGTGTCTAAATTAATGGTTTAATATTTACAAAATGTCTACAATAGCAGAAATAAGCCCTTTTAATGAATATAAAGGTCAATTTTTTAATAAAAATGTTTATGAAATTAAATGAAAGTGTTTAGTGAAATCAGATAATATTTAAAGGATTAGTTCACTTTCAAATGAAAATTCTGATAATTTACTCACCCCCCTGTCATCCAAGATGTTCATGTCCTTCTTTCTTCAGTCAAAAAGAAATAAAGGTTTTTGATGAAAACATTCCAAGATTTTTCTCCATATAGTGGACTTCAATGGCCTCCAAACGGTCGAATGTCAAAATTACAGTTTCAGTGCATTCTACACGATCCCAGATGAGGAATAAGGGTCTAAACTAGAGAAACCATCGCTCATTTTCTTAAAAATAGTAAATAGTATTAAAAAAAATATTTTTTTATTAGAAAATGAGCGACTGGTTCTCTAGATAAGACCCTTATTTCTCGTCTGGTATCGTTTAATTCCGAGTATGGGTCACCATACTTGGCCACATGTCACTTCACTTCACTTTAAAGCCCTTTGAAGCTGCACTGAAACTGTAATTTTGACCTTCAAACGTTTGAAGTCCATTGAAGTCCACTATATGGAGAATAATCCTGGAATGTTTTCATCAAAAACCTTAATTTCTTTTCGACTGAAGAAAGAAAGACATGAACATCTTGGATGTCATGGGGTTGAGTAAATTATCAGGAAATTTTAATTTGAAAGTGAACTAATCCTTTAAGAGATCGTTGTTTAATTTAGTTGTTAACATGTTCACATATCCATTTATTTTATTCTAATGTCACAAGTAATAAACTCAAGGTTTACTGGGTTTTACACAATTTTTTTGTAGTGGTTTTGGTGAAGTGTACTAAAACAAACATCGTCACATGTGTACCTTACTTCTTCTCACCGCTGATTCTTGATGGTTTATAGGCCAATTACTCAGACATTTCCACACGTCGTTTCAAAGAATAGTACAACGGCGAGCACGTCAAGTATAAATGCCTCGTCCGTTTGGGGAGGTGCACGCGGAGACTTGCGGTGCTGTGTCACGCGAAAGTATGAATCAGGCTTCACAGAGCAATTACACCAGAATTTGTTTTAATTTAAGTGTGAACACACCCTTACATTGCATTAAGGAACACATTTTATCGGTTCATGCATTCCTAGGAATCGAACCTATGACCTTGGCATAATGTCATGATCTACAGTTTGAGCTACAAAAATATAATTTTCTGTCATTTAATTGTATTTTAAATACAATTTGAGGTCTCTATGCGTGTACAGTTGGCGAATGACATCTTATTTATTTTTATAAGATGTTCACATACAAACAATCATAAAATCCAGATCATCAAACATCAAAGATCTCAAAATGCTTGTTTAACAGCATCTACGCTAGTGCAACACCACTGGAGACGAACCCTGAATGTGGTACAATCTTGCAGGTAGGAATATTTTGTAAAAGAAAAAAGAAATAAAAACACCCTCAATAGGTAAAATAAGTAGAGAAATGAAAACAAAGGAAAACGGGTGACTGCAGTATTGATTATAACAGGTATTCTGGTCTTACCGGTCATGCTGCTGTCTCTGCTCAGACCGGAGTGGAGTTTACAGTGGACCAGCGCAGCGTCAAACAGCCACTGGCCAAACAGGTTCAGCACACTGTTGACCTTTGGTCGGGTCGGAGCCGGTAGCGGTCGGGGCTCGGAGCTCGTCTGGTTTGGGCTGGAGAGAGGGGATGTGGAAGACGGCTGGTGTGACGTTTTGGTCTGGCCAGTCTGTGGAGCAGAGAGTAAATTGTTATTTTGAAACCTTTTAGAAGTCAACATGAAACGTGAAGCATTTGTGAGGATAATAAACAAGAAAGAAAAATGTAGGGCAGGACTTTAGTTATGTTAACAAGTTTCTGTTGAGTGGTTTAAAAGACAATATTCAGCAATATCAACTGTACAGACACTATCGGATGAGAACAAAAATTTAACTGAATTGAGCTTCATACCGTTGAGGCTTTGCTGGTTGTCTTCGCAACAGCGGTGGGGCGGTGCCTGCGGTTGTGAGGGGGCGTGGTGTTGGTTGTCGTTGGGGGCAGCGGCATACTGAGCCTATTGACAGGTGTGGGCGGAGCACTGTCCGATCGGGGGCGGGATATACCTGTGAGACAAACGAAACGGGTAGAGAAGCAAGAAAACCAAATAATTAAAACCTAAAGGCTCAGTATGCCACAGAAAAGAGGGATAACAAAATACAAGGACACTCGAGAGATCACGTCTGGACACATATTCAGCCATAAAGCACCTGCCAACATGCCCAATGTCTATTTAATCGCAGGACAATATCCATTTCAGCCCTAAAATATGAGAAAACGCAAAAAGTTTAGGTCTTTTAGGATGTTGAGACATCTGATGCTTCTTGGATTTGGCCATTTCAACATCATCAGCAAGGCCAAACAATTCAGCTCTAAGACAAAACAATCACTAAACAATAATGCAAAGCTGTAGAATAGATATTTTGACTATTTTAAAACTATTTTGTGTGTAAAATGGAACATGTATATCCATTTTGCTTCATGGTAAGTACTGATTGGGTCAGTAGTGCAAGATTCACCAACTTTAAAGGGATAGTTCATCCAAAAATTTAAATTAAAATCATTTACTCACCCTCATGTTGTTCTTAAGCTGTATGAGTTTCTCTCTGATGGTTTGAATTGACATGATGCTGAGTAAATGATTATCATTGTTGGGTGAATTATTCCTTTAATCCACACACAATAATCTTGAATCCAAACACAGATGTCCCTCGCATTATGAGCGTTCATTTAACCAATTTCTTAGTTAGTTTGTGTAAAAGAATGAACTATAATGGCAATGATTTTGTACAATTTGATTTGACCTTTGCAAATGATATTTGATGACAAGGTTGGAAACTATGTTGCTTTTTAATTCTAATCCTTTTACAATTTTATTCCAGGACTCTTAGGGTGAACATTTTGTATGGTACACTCTAAAAATTGCTGGGTTAAAAACAACCCAAGCTGGGTTGAAAATGGACAAACCCAGCGATTGGGTTAAATGTTTGCTGCAGTTTTATTTAACTCAACTATTGTTTAAAAATTACTGTATTGCTTGCTTAAAATGAACCCAAAATATGTTGGAAATTAACATTTATTAATAGGTTTAATACATGAACTTTTCGTTTTTTAGTTTAATAAATAACAATTAAACAATAAACATTGCTTATTAATAAATGTTCACCTTTTGATTATTATTGTTGCCTCTAGTAATTATGTGTCTGATTTTTGGGTTCATTTTAAGCTGGGTTTGTCCATTTTCAACCCAACTTGGGTTGTTTTTAACCCAGCATTTTTTAGAGTGCAAGTTCTTAAATACGAATCGTTTTATGAGTTATGCTTATAAAGCGAGAGAAACCTGTTCACAGCATTTAAAAGAGATGCAATGAAATGCAACCAGCTACACATTCCATAAAAGTCATCAGATCATCACTGATGCGTTTCCACACAGCATCCCAACTCAGCAGCTGATTGGCTGAAAAATGCTGGTAACCCCTGCATTCAAATCTGGTTATTTGCCTAAAACCTCTGTGGGCATACTGATTGGCTGGCGAAAGAAGCAGATGATCTCCTGGACATCTTATGTTCCAGAAGGCTCCAGACAGATTTAAACCAACAGGTCATTGATTGTCGCCTGTAAGAGGAAAGCTGATATTTCAGACCCATTTCATCATATATACCTCCACCTCTGCCACCTCACAGGAGACATTAAAGACCCCATATTAAAGAAACATGAAGTTGGAGCAGGACATCAAAGGCCTCGTCTGCTTTTTTTCAAATATCCAATAGCCTTCAGCTTACAAATCCTGGCAAAATAGCAACTGGACTGATTCAATAAATTGGATGAGAAAGGAAATCTGAAGAACAATAATTTGCAGATGATGTTCTTATTCATTTTGTTCTCGTTTAATTTACATTTTAATTTTTTTCTTTGCATAATCAAGAATTTGGATGATCTTAAAGCTACAGACGGTCACTAAAAACCACAACGTTCTTATTTCATGGGGTCTTTAAAAGAAAGTACAAGATTTTATGCCATCTTTATGTCAGTTTGGTTTTGTTTCTCAATATGACATCATCTGGAATAGACTGGATACCAACCAATCAGTATGCTCACATTCATTAAGGGCAAAGATTTAAGGCCCGTTCAAACCGAGAACGATAACTATATTAGCGTCCACACCAGCAGACGATATTGCTCTATTTATTCTAAGCACGTCCTGCAGTTTTGTTGTCCGTCGCTCTTTAAAGCAGGATGGATTCTGATTGGTTGTCAATGTTTTTATCGTTCATCAGCTGGAAAAAAACAAACATTTAGAATGGGATTCCATCAATATTGTATCGTTAAAGCTGTGGTGTGAACTCTGCTATTCTTTTATATTTAGAATGATTTTTATGACTATATCTTTATTGTTATCATTACAGTTATCATCCTTGGTGTGAACGGGCCTTGCATCGGAGCAAAAACAAGGCAATTAACAAGATAATTAATGACGCATAATTGATTTCCACAACAGATTTTTGAGCTAAAAGTGCTTGTGTATGCACAAAACACCTCGCAAAATCTACAGTCCTCATCAAACACCCTCTTGATTAGTCAGAGGCGCGTTATCAAATACCATAAGATGGGAGCCTGTCTCGAAAATTGTTCCGAGAAACAGCAACACCTGGGGGAAAAAATGGGATTACACACACAAGAAAGACAGGAACCTCAAAAAGAAAGAATTACAACATAACATTTAAAAACTCCAAACACCTCCATGAACAGAATCAGTGTGTTGGGTAGTCAAACCCACTGTTAGTCACTAACTGATTGGGTTTGGACAGGTTTAGTGTACCTATAGAGGGAAGTCTGTCTCGAATATTGCTCCTAGACACTGTGACTCCTGAGGAAACATAAAACAAGACCTCTAAAGAAATGTTAGAAACTGAGAAGGACACAACATGTCAGGCCCTAGTGAGCTCAGAGCGACAAACCACTGAGCATGTGCAGTTAAGATTAATGTAACTAACTATACTGTGACAATGAGGTCAGACATTTCACTCTTTGTTCATTTTTGGAACAAATTTCAACTGATATATATATATTTAGTTAAAAACAAAACAATTATTGCTGCAGACAGGAGTATCTTGAATAGGTTGCAAGGGAAAATTTCCTGTAAATTTCCAGAAACTTTCCAAAAAAATCCTGGAAAGTTTCTAGAAACCTTGCAACCCTTAAGTACTTGAACTTAAGTCAATTAAACCAGACTGTGCTTCGCTTTATTTTTAAAATGAAGTTATAATATACTTTACTGACAGACTTGAAACCCCATTTCCACTGAAATGTTGCAGAATAAAACATATCGCACAGCAAATGTTATTAACAAGTCTTACTCCTAGTTTAAAGATCATACACTCTAAATATAAAAAAATGTTGGGTTAAAAACAACCCAAGTTGGGTTGAAAATGGACAAACTCAGAAATTGGGTTGTTTTAACCCAGTGAATGGAATTTCTTAACCCAGCGATTGGGTTAATTGGGTTGTTTTAACCCAGCGAATGGGACTGTTTTAACCCAGCGATTGGGTTAATTGGGTTGTTTTAACCCAGCGAATGGGACTGTTTTAACCCAGCGATTGGGTTAATTGGGTTGTTTTAACCCAGTGAATGGGATTTTCTTAACCCAGCGAATGGGTTGTTTTAACCCAGCGAGTGGATTGTTTTAGTTTTAACCCTGCGATTGGATTGTTCTAACCCAGCAATTGGGTTAATTGGGTTGTTTTAACCCAGCGAATGGATTTTCTTAACCCAGCGGTTGGGTTACATGTTCGCCCAACCTGCTAGGTAGTTTTATTTAACTCAACTATTGTTTAAAAATGACTATATTGCTTGCTTAAAATGAACCCAATGTATGTTGGAAATTAACTTTTATTAATAAGTATAATGAATGATAATTAAACAATAATGCTTATTAATAAATGTTCACCTTTTGATTATTATTGTTGCCTCTAGTAATTATGTGTCTGATTTTTAATTTCCAACCTATTTTGGGTTCATTTTAAGCCAGCCAAATAGTAATTTTTAAACAATAGTTGGGTTAAATAAAACTGCCCAGCACATTAAGTAAACATTTAACCCAACCGCTGGGCTTGTCCATTTTCAACCCAACTTGGTTTGTTTTAAACCTAGCATTTTTTTAGAGTGTGATTTTAACATCCAAAGTAATGTTTCTAATCACTAACTAGCTAGTTTCTTTAAATATATTATGTAACAAGTAAAAATAATAGCAATTACATGTGATGATTGTAAATGAAATCATTTCAGAAGGACTGGGAAATAAAGTAAGTTGAGTAGGAGTTCATCAAATGCACCTACATTGCAACGAGTAACATTATGCACTTTCCGAGAGAATAGCAGCACCATTTCGGTGGAAAAGGGGTAAGAGTGACATTGATAAGGGAAGAGCACAGTTGTATGAGTACCAGAAGAATGCAGAGTTTCATGACACTCGAGTTTCTTAGAAACAGCAACACCTAGAAATGGAAAGACAGTCAAAGCTGGTGTTCATACATCACTGCAACTGAGATTCAAACAATAATGAGAAGAATCAAACCACAGAGAATAAAACATCTGAGATTAGAATGTAGTGCAATAAATAATTAATGGAAAGCCTTATAATATATGCAGAGGCTTTGTTGTACAAACCATCAGGGGTGGGAATCTTTCAGATCTGATTCTGATTGACTGGGAATCACAATCCGATTCTAAAACAATTCTTGATCTACTTTTTTCCTATTAATTAATGAGTCTGAATATCAATATTATCTGTGCATGTTTCTTTTAAGTAAATTTTAAGTACTTTTTTAAATAATTACAAATTAACAATACATCAAAACAATTGTATGTTAAAATTTATTAACTAACCTTTTTTCTCTTTCTCAGCATTATTTCTGTTTGATCATCACTGATCACAGGCCATTCACACTAATACACAGATCTATTTCAACATATAAAGATCCTGAAGACATAATTGACTGTTTAATTTCGCATTATAAGAGCATTTTAAGATTCAAGAGCACTGAAATACAGGCGGGTGAAACGTGCAAATCGCACGTTTCTTACACTGCATATGATGTGCATTGAAGCCTGTGATCGTCCTTGTATTTTGCTTCAACTATGAAACCTTATGCAAGTTTATGTACTTGTTTGATAGCTTTGTGTGTAAGCAAACAGAATACGACTCTAGTGCACACAAGTACCATATGTGCATATGCATTAAAAAAATACGTTCAGAATCGATTCCTAATTGCTGGAAGAGAGATCAATTTCTCTCCCACCCCTAAATACCATGGTACTGAATGACTACCATATTCATTTATTTCATAGAATATCATGGTAATGCCACCACAGTAGCATCCAAAAAACCAATGCAATTCATAAAAGAGCCCTGAATGTTCAGCAGAGTTGTGGATATTCACGGATCTTACCGAGGAACGCGTCCACGAGGCAGCTGACGCCCCTCATAGCTCTGAAGAAGATCTGAGGCAGCTGTTTGAGGCAGGGGTGCTGAATGACCTCGTGAGGAACGCCGTTTCCCCCCAACAACTGCTCCTGAAACTTCGGGGTGGAACTCACTATGACGGGATTGCTCAGGTCCACAGGGTTACTGAAGCGGAGAGAGATAATTGAACAGCTTGTGTAAGTATCTATGACTAGAATGGATGCAACGGCATACAAATTTAAACAAACAGAGCTTGTTTCAAATCAAATGTTTCTGAAGCGGAAATCAAGGAAATCAACCTATTAAAAAAACATAGACAACATAAGGACAAAGTCAGTTTTACTGCAGACCTGAGCATGTGTAGAAAGCGATACCACGTCTGAGCCACGCAGTCGCTGTCCATCTCAGCGGGGATGAGGCTGGCGTCTTCCTCTGGCACTTTAAACGGAGGAAACGATGGCCCGTACATGAACCGCAGCAGCCTGTGTGGACAACAAAACAAATAAGGTCAAACAAACAAAAGCTTCGACATCAGTGAAAAGGCTGTCTACTACAGAAGCTTGTTTCCACCATGAAATACAAAAAAAGAAAAGGTAATTGTGACTTTTCATCTCACAATTCTGACTTTTTTTCTCTCAGAATTGCATGATATAAAGTCAGAATTGCGAGATATAAACTCGTGTTATAGTGTGCAATTGTGAGGGAAAAAAGACTGTTTTTTTCCCAGAATTGCAAGATTATATCTCAATCTCTCAACAATTGCATGTTATTTACATTTACATTTATGCATTTGGCAGACGCTTTTATCCAAAGCGACTTACATTGCATTATACTATACATTTGTATCTGAGTATGAGTATGTTATAAAGTCAGAATTTGCGAGATATAAACAGTTTAAGACGCAATTGTGAGTTGATATCTCACAATTCTGAGAAAAAAAGTCTGAATTGCGTCAAAAAAAAACCTTGCAATTGCAAGAAAAAAAGTCTGAATTGTGAGATAAAAAGTCGCAAATACACTGCCCTCCAAAGGTTTGGAAACACCCCTGGCAAAGTGTGTTTTTGGACGATATCAGCATAAATCCTTATCATTTTTTTGGTGCAAATACATTAAAGTAACTTGACATTATCATTGAAGACCAGCAATAATAATTTTCATTTTGATTACAATATATACATGTCAAAGTCAGACATGCCCCTTTGCCAGCTGTGATGCCTGGTTACTGGTTTAAACTTGGCCCAGGTTTGTAAAAGATTTTTGGGTCAGCACACCTTAATAGCTTCAACAATTGATTGCCAATTAAGTTTAGAATACAATGAAGCAATTAGAACCCAGTTTAGGTTTGTGGTGGATATTTTGGTGAATCGAAAATTTAAGTTTTTTCTATGTATAAACTGTTTATGTAATAAAATATGTTTTCGTAGTTTGTGTTGTCCCTTATCAGTGGAAAATTATCACAAATTAAAAAGGATTCATGCCAATATTGTCCAAAACCCCACTTTTCTAGGGTGTTTCCAAACTTTTGGAGGGCAGTGTACCTTTTTTTTTATTATTATTTTTTTTATTTAGTGGCGGAAACAAGCTTCCATAAGTCTACTTTACCAATTCCTATAGCTCAAAAAAAAAGCTACAGTAACATCTAGTTGGTTATATCTCTAAGTCTAGTAGTGAATGTTTTATGAGCAGCAGGATAATCATATTCATCCGCACAGTCATGCAGAGCCAAAGCACAACCAAAACAATGCATTTTGTTTTTCTAACCACTAGAGGGCCAAAAGTTACAGTGTACCTTTAAAATGTATTAGTAAATGTAGAAATGAACATCAACTTAGATGAATAAATGCAGTAGAAGTATTGTAAAGCTGCAGGCCTAAAGTACCTGGAAGTGAGAGCAGCGATCACTTTACTCCACTGTTCCACCACCGGAGGGTGATGTCTCCAGTTGGCCAGCATCTCTCGGGCAGTCTTCCAGTAGGGCGGCGTGGGGAAACAGCGTGTGCAGGCCAGGAACCAAACCTCAAACAGCACGCTGATCAACTTCTCTGCCAGCTTCTCTGCTATACCACCTACAGGAGACACAAGCACAGATACCTGTTATTACATGTTAAGCTTTATTGGCAGCACAAGTGGCAACTGGTAAATGCACTTTAGGGGTTCAAAAGCAGAATTTTTTACTGAAATATTTCCTTAAAAGAGGAAGAAATTACCGTTCTCTTGTGCTAGTAGTTTTCATACACAAAAACATTAAATAAGACCTATTATGTCCCTTTTCACAAGATGTAATATAAGTCTCTGGTGTCCCCAGAATGTGTCTGTGAAGTTTCAGCTCAAAATACCCCACAGATAATTTATTATAGCTTGTCAAGTTTGCCCCTATTTGGGTGTGAGCAAAAACACGTTGTTTTTGTGTGTGTCCCTTTAAATGCAAATGAGCTGCTGTTCCCGGCCTCCTTTCCAGAAGAGGGCGGAGCTTTAACAGCTCACGCTTCGGTTGCTCAACAACAACAAAGCTGGAGAATCTCACGCAGCCAAAATGAGGATTGTCAGTAACGGTGTTCAGCCTTACATTGTTCAAACCGGAGTCGACACTGATGGAGAGACTCAGGAAGAAGTTACAACTTTTAGAATGAAACTGGACGTTTCTGAATGGTTAGTGGATAAATTTATGTAGTTGCTGTGGAGTTGATTCAACTCATCTACTAGCATGTGCCGTCATGTTAATCTTTTGTGTTGAATTGACCCTCGTTTGTGAAGCAGTCCGACGTAAAATGACGACATGACAACAACACTCTACTACAACAACTCTTCCTCTTCTCTAAAACAGCCCAACATGGCCCCGCCCCCTTTGTTGTGTGTTCTCGGGGGCGGGGTTTATGTACATTTTAGGGTTTGTTTTGTCACCAACCCGAGAAGAAACTCGTAGTAGTCCCTACAAGCCATTTGCTTAGATGCAAAACGTGCACCTTCTCTCATTTGTTTGTTAGTCAATGTAAGATCTAGTAAAATACAGAACTTTGAAACAACATTGTGTTTGTCCATGGCATCATACGGACCTCCCACAGTGGGCGGGGCCAGTAGTGTGTCATTGATGCGCAGCAGGAAGAGGAGCAGCACTTCCCACGTCTCTCTGGCCATGCCGGACGAGTCACGTGCCAACTTCTGCACCGCAGACAACACTTGCTGACACAATTTAAAGTGCACCAGGCTGAAGTGCTCTGGTCTGGAAGAAAGAAACATCCATATTCAAAATCAAAGCACAAACAGGAAGTGCTACAATTGAGTCTGAGTGGTTTGGATGCATGCTATGTTGTGCATCATGTGCAATTAAACACACCTGGGCAGGAAAAGGTTGTGCAAGTGTTTCAGGATGGTTTGGACGTAGAGGTTGGGCTCTTTAATGATAGGCTGTGGTATTGAGTCTCTTGGAGACACCAGGGCCATTATCCAGTCAGTGTAGACGTCCACACACAACTTAACCGTGTCTCCATCCAGGGGGAGCGTCAGGCCGTAACACAGCACCTCCATGGTCCATTTCACCTGAGGACGACATTGACAGCATAAGATGGATAAATAAGCAACTAAACCGGTTTGAGATGGATCAACCATCCTTGAGTTTGAGAGGGAAATGTTTGGTGCATGTTTATGAGTAAAACACATCTGACGGCAGGAAAATAGATCTCAACTGGAACTGAGTTTTTGCACAATTATATTCCAAAAGCATCGGTCACCATTGGCGAGCAATGAGATGGATCAGAGGTCAGAAAAAAGGTCAGGAAAAAATCGGAGGCAGAGAGGGAATTGGCAGGATATCCTCTCCTCTTATCACAGTACACAGAAGCCTACAGGAACCACACGCACAATGCAATGGAAGTCAGTGAAGAGACACACACACACACGCGCAAATGAAGGTTTGTAACTAGCACTGAATGACACCCACCCATATACACAAACAACAGAGAGAACTAAACAAGACCTTAAAACGCACTCAAACGTTTGCACTAATAACATCATCACAGCACGTCTTCCATTTTATGTCAATATGTAACTTCACCAGCATGTTTTGTTTTTAAGCAAATTATGCAAATAAGCTACTGAGGAAACAACACAGAGCTGGTCTTTAACTTCCTAATAAACCCTTTTTTAGGAACTGCAACATTACATGCTTGATGAATTGGTCCTTATATAACAACCTTTACAGGACAGTAGCTTGTATCATTTATGATTAAGAACAAAAAATAAAGCAATGTCACCTTCATTTATGTATAAGTCGGAGACTGTTAAAAAACAAATGTGTGTGATTCATATAGAAAATAATACAAACTATCTACTAATGAAAACATTTATGACCTGCATGAAAAATTTATTAATTATTAAGCCACCAAATATATGAAATATGAAGAACAAAAATCAAAATTTTGCTCATATGGTGCATATGATCTCATGAAAAAAACATTTTAGGCAAGGGAATTTCATTTTTGCTTGACATTAAATATTTTTAAAATGAGAAAATGTAAGAAATAAGACACATTGAGAGGTTAAAATGTCATTAAAAATAGATAAAATAATTATGAAATGAGATTAGAAAAAGATTAGATAAAAGGCCATGTATGTTTACATAGAAATAATGCAAAATACAGTTGCATCATCACGAGAAATATTTATGCCTGGTAAAACACTCTCAATTACCCTGTCATTGGCAGGTGTGTTAAAAAGTGAATTTGGACCATATCAAAATATAAAAGATAAACTGCACATGAATTGCTCTGAGAAAAAACAAACATTTTCCACCCAAAAACCTCAGCAGAAGTTAACAGTTAACAGGTTGTACTTCTGAATTAATTCAAACAGGCCACCCAGTAAGTCAACCTTGAATTCTTCCTGCCGCAGCCTCGGGTTTGAATTCAAGATTCTTCACAGATGTGAGATGTTATGAAACACACACTTCTTACCTCCTTGTCTGTCTTGAGGAGGCACTCGGACGGCGCTCCTCCGAGGCTGTTTCCCAGGGGACGCACCACAGCGTTTGCCACGTCTCGACCCACGCCCGATGGGTAAGTGTGTAACACACTCAGGTGGCCCTGGTCGCTCTGGACCACCAGGTGTAAAGACCGCCACTCAGAGTACATGACCGCGACTTCTACAGGATCTGACTGCGACCTGAGGAGAGATGCACATGAGACCTATTATGCCCCTTTCACAAGATGTAATATAAGTCTCTGGTGTCTCCAGAATGTGTCTGTGAAGTTTCAGCTCAAAATACCCCACAGATCATTTATTATAGCTTGTCAAATTTGCCCCTATTTGGGTGTGAGCAAAAACATTTGGGTGTTTTTGTATGCATCCCTTTAAATGCAAATGAGCTGCCTGCTTTTGCCATGGTGTTAGAACACCAGTGTTGCTTGCGAAAACAAAATTGCGGCGCCGTGTGTGAAAAAACGTGCTGATTAATGGGCGGTAATATTATAATAAGATCCCCTTCTTACGTCACTATCGTTTTTTCAAATGCTTGCAGAGAAATGCTTTCCAAAACAAAGTTACTGGGTTGTCCTTTTCACATTTTCTGGGTTGGCAGATGCACTGGGAACCCGATTATAGCACTTAAACACAGAAAAAGTCAGATTTTCATGATATGTCCCCTTTAAATAATCGTTAGGAGTGTATCTATCAGGGTTATAGTTAAAGGGGGTGTGTAATGCTATTTCATGCATTCTGACTTATTTACACTGTTAAAGAGTTGCATTCTCATGCTAAACATGGCCAAAGATTCAAAACACGAGTTGGACGTATGATGGAGTATTTCTGTGCCAAATCCACTACTTCCGGTTTTGGTACAGGATTCTGAGAGTTTTTTTCGAGTGTGTCCTGTATGACATCAAAAGAGAGCGGGATTTCTTGTATAGGCACTTCTCCCTAATAAGTGCACACACATCACCCAGAGCAAGAGCGAGATCACCCCCATCAACGCGATTCGTTTGGGATACGGAAGCCGAGAGATTTTTTCAACTGTGGCTGTGTCCCAATTCAGGGGCTGCACCCTTTGAAGGCTGCATACATCATCGAGGCAGTCTCGTTTAAGAAAATTAACCATTAGATTGCAACGTAAGAAAGAAATGACAGTATTTTACACCTCACAATGAATATCAGTCAATCTTATTACGGTTACTTTTCTTAAATAAGACATCCTTGATGACGTATGCAGCCTTCAAATGCGATCTCCGAAGGACGCAGCCTCCGAAATGAGACGCAGCTCCTGTAAACAAAGAAGTGTGTTTTGGTTGAGAGGGAAAGATTGCCTTTTTCAGCTTCCCAAAGAACCCAGTGTTAAGGGAACAGAGGATGAAATTTGTTTTTCCAAGGTAGCAACGGAGTTGTGCAGCTTTCCTGTAGCTCAGTGGTTAGAGCATGGCACTAGCAACGCCAAGGTCATGGGTTCGATCCCAGGGATTGCACATACTCCAATACAAATGTATAGTATAATGCAATGTAAGTCGCTTTGGATAAAAGCGTCTGCCAAATGCATAAATGTAAATGTAAATGTGTGTTTGTTCCCGGGAATTTGGTGACGAATACTTTGTAAACAAGTCCCAGTTCGGCGCTGGATTTGCAGATAGCGGGTGGTGAGTAAAGCAGCATCAGATGTCTGTGTTTTGTTGGCAATCGGCGCACAAGTGCACATAATGTTAACAACAATCGATTTTGTTCCTTTTTTATTGACTCTTTAGCTCCGCCCACAGCACTGACAGCAGACACGCCTCCAGGATCTCGGCTTTTTTTTGGAAAGACTCGGTTTAGCGTATCCATCTTTTATAAATACGACAAAACTAAAGACTTTTCGGAGATATGAAGGATGCAATGTTACTCAAGATTAATATGAGATTGGCAGAAACTGTGTGTGATACCCCCCCTTTAACTAAAATTAAAACAATAATACAAAAATTTAAAAAACATTTTTGTTCCTTGAAATAAACATTGCGTGTGTGATTTTAGTTTTTGGTGAATAAAACAATATATTTTTGCACTGATTTCCAGCAAAAAAGAGTTATATTCTGACATATCCAATTACTTTGATATAAAATTACCCATCCCGTTTCATAACAAGCTTCCTCTTATCAGACATCAGGGTCTGTTTTCACACAGAAGTGATGACAAACTATGCAGGATGCTGTTTTGATAAAAACACAGAATGTTCCGTGTCGATCACCTGATCCTGAGCAGTAATCTGACACACGCAACTGTGATTTGAACTATCAACCAGTTAGTGTATTGAAAAACCTGCCAGCTCTGATATTATCCAGATGCTGCACAAGAGTCTCGTTTTTCTTCACTAATCTAGACACAATCTGAGCTAATATTAGAATGAAAACTTTAAACATGGAGCGGAGCCAAATGGATCTCAAACCCTCAGAAATAACACCGCTCATCTTTTGTAAAAGACTAAAATATATACACAGCACAGAAGTTTACCAATGCATATTACTTCATTATTTAATGTTTCTCTTGACTAAATCATTAGAGCATGTATGTATATACAAATTTATATATATACACTGCCCTCCAAAAGTTTGGAAACGCCCTAGAAAAGTGGGGTTTTGGACAATATTGGCATGAATCCTTTTTAATTTGTGATAATTTTGCACTGATAAGGGACAACACAAACTACGAAAACACATTTTATTACATAAACAGTTTATACATAGAAAAACTAAACTTTTCGTCAAGTTACTTTAATGTATTAGCACCAAAAAATGATAAGGATTTATGCTGATAAATCATCCAAAACCACACTTTGCCAGGGGTGTTTCCAAACTTTTGGAGGGCAGAGTATATTTATATTATATATATATATATATACACACACACAAACACACATATATAAATACAGTACAGTCCAAAAGTTTGGAACCACTAAGATTTTTAATGTTTTTAAAAGAAGTTTCGTCTGCTCACCAAGGCTACATTTATTTAATTAAAAATACAGTAAAAACAGTAATATTGTGAAATATTATTACAATTTAAAATAACTGTTTTCTATTTGAATATATTTCACAAAGTAATTTATTCCTGTGATGGCAAAGCTGAATTTTCAGCATCATTACTCCAGTCTTCAGTGTCACATGATCCTTCAGAAATCATTCTAATATGCTGATCTGCTGCTCAAGAAACATTTAATGTGTACAATTGTACAAAATATTTGTGTACAATATTTTTTTTCAGGATTATTTGATGAATAGAAAGTTCAAAAGAACAGTGTTTATCTGAAATCTAATCTTTTGTAACATTATAAATGTCTTTACTGCCACTTTTGATTGATTTAATGCATCCTTGCTGAATAAAAGTATTCATTTCTTTAATTTCTTTTCAAAAAAATAAAAATAAAAATTCTTACTGACCCCAAACTTTTGAACGGTAGTGTATAATGCTACAGAAGCTTTGTATTTCAGATAAATGCTGTTCTTTTGAACTTTCTATTCATCAAGGAATCCTGAAAAAAAAAGTACACAACTGTTTTCAACATTGATAATAATCATAAATGTTTCTTGAGCAGCAAATCAGCATATTAGAATGATTTCTGAAGGATCATGTGACACTGAAGACTGGAGTAATGATGCTGAAAATTCAGCTTTGATCATAGAAATAAATTACTTTGTAAAATATATTCAAATAGAAAACAGTTATTTTAAATTGTAATAATATTTCACAATATTACTGTTTTTACTGTATTTTTAATTAAATAAATGCAGCCTTGGTGAGCAGACGAAACTTATTTTAAAAACATTAAAAATCTTAGTGGTTCCAAACTTTTGAACGGTAGTAATATATATATATACACACACACTGCCCTCCAAAAGTTTGGAAACGCCCTAGAAAAGTGGGGTTTTGGACAATATTGGCATGAATCCTTTTTAATTTGTGATAATTTTGCACTGATAAGGGACAACACAAACTACGAAAACATATTTTATTACATAAACAGTTTATACATAGAAAAACTAAACTTTGTCAAGTTACTTTAATGTATTTGCACCAAAAATTATAAAGATTTATGCTGATATCGTCCAAAACCACACTTTGCCAGGGGTGTTTCCAAACTTTTGGAGGGCAGTGTATATTTATATTATATATATATATATACACACACACAAACACACACACACACACAAACACATTATACATAAATATAATATTAGGTATCATTGTATATTCATATACCTAAATGGCACGTCAAAATAATGTTTGCTTACAATATTTATGTACCATAGAATACCATAATATCTATTTTTAACGCATTTGTTATTATACAAACAATCTCATACTGACAAACACCAACAGATGAATAAACAGATGATGTTTTCTTTTCAACTTCCGTAGCCGATGTGTTTGTTAGCCTCTGTGTTAACCGAACGGTTACGAGTCAATGAAGCTTTAAATCTGAACACAAACGTCCGAATTCATATTTATGTATTAATTTTACGCCCTTAGAACATTTATATGCAAATAATACTCATTTTATGAAAGAGAATGAAGTCTATTAGCATCGCGTGAGCTAAGCTAACACAGACTGATCCCCAATGGTGACTGCGATTAAAACCACGAATTTATCGATAAACATTCAAAGAGATTAGCAAAAAACAAAACAAAAACAGAATTACCTTCCATGCTCTTAAATAAACCAGACAACATATAAAATAAGCTCGTTTTCCCAGCTTTGGCGCGAATCAATGTGTTTGACAGCTCGCGAGCGCTTCAAAATAAACAAATGACAGCCGTCAATCATCGATCTCTGCAGATCATCCCTTCTTCAAAGACATTAACCTTTAAATCTAAGACTATTAAAGAGCATTTGTATACACAGAAGCAGGCCGCAATGCGGGACTGTGGCGGTGTCTCAAAATCTGCAAAGCTCGCTAGCTAGATAGCGCACTTGGGTTCAAAACAAAGAGCTTGGATGCTGCTAAGTAAGTTTCAGTGTCTACTTTGCCTCAAAAATACTGGCTAAGCAGGAATCACACTTGGATTTGAAACTAGAGAGCTCAAAAATGCTGTCTATGTAACGTTAGGCAGCTCACTAGATTTTGAGAAACGGCCCTTGTGACAGTTGACCGGAGCGGACACACAAACGACACATATGAATATAAAGCGTTACCTGATTCAGTTCACATATCAATCAGTCGCTCGTTCTGGTAATTTTGCCGGGGAAACGGGTTTGATCGAGCAGCATGTTTGTCGGTAGATCCAATGAGATCAGATCCGCTCCTCCATCGCACGGGCGGCGGGGGTTTGGCTGGCTGCAGTGGCTGATGTCCGATTCGCGAATGAATCGTTCATTTGAACCGGTTCCTTTCAGTGATTCACTCGCAGAGATTCGCGAGCATTTTACACACATTTCTGTGAGGTAAGAAACACAATAATGGTCGCAATCATAGCGCTAATATCAAATAGTATAAAAATCTCACCACTAAATACAGGAACAATGGTTTAGTTTATATATTTAGTCGAAAATAGCTGCGTTTTACAAATATTCATTGAATTACAGAAAACGTGAATCGTGAAACTTTAGGACAGTAAATAATACCATGGTAGTTTGATGAATGTAATTACACTTAAAGATTAGGATATTCATGAGATGGCATTAAAGGATTAGTTCACTTTTAAATTAAAATTCTGATAATTTAGTCACCCTCATGTCATCCAAGATGTTCATGTCTTTCTTCAGTCGAAAAGAAATTAAGGTTTTTGATGAAAACATTCCTGTATTTTTCTCCTTATAATGGACTTCAATGGAGCCCAAACGGTTGAAGGTCAAAATTACAGTTTCAGTGCAGCTTCAAAGAGCTTTAAACGATACCAGACGAGGAATAAGAGTCTTATCTAGAGAAACCATCACTAATTTTCTAAAAAATAATTAAAATTTTAGACATTTTAACCATAAATGCTCATCTTGAACTAGCTCTCTTCTTCTTCTTCTTCTTCTCCTCTATTTGAATTCCAGCAGTGTAGACACTGCTAAGTGTATTACTGCCCTCCACAGGTTAAAGTTTGAACTAAATTGTCATACACAATATGCTAGTGCAAGTATAAAACAATTTAGTTCAAACTTTGACCTGTGGAGGGCAGTAATACACTTAGCAGTGTCTACACTGCTGGAATTCAAATAGAGAAGAAGAAGAAGAGAGCTAGTTCAAGATGAGCATTTATGGTTAAACGTATATAATTTTAATTTTTTTTTTAGAAAATGGCCGATGGTTTCTCTAGATAAGACTCTTATTCCTCGTCTGGGATCGTTTAAAGCTCTTTGAAGCTGCACTGAAACTGACATTTTGACCTTCAACCGTTTGGAGTCCATTGAAGTCCACTATATGGAGAAAAATCCTGGAATGTTTTCATCAAAAACCTTAATTTCTTTTCAACTGAAGAAAGAAGGAGATGAACATCTTGGATGACATGAGGGTGAGTAAATTATCAGGAAATTTTAATTTGAAAGTGAACTAATCCTTTAATGGTAGTTTAGTACCTTTATAATTCGATCAAATTGGCATGTTATGTCTAAAACCATGGAAGAAAATCACACATAACAAAACGTTTTACTTGTTTTAGTCGTAAAAACACTGAAAATCAACTCAAAATGTATGTTTGAATCTCATTTTGAATATTAATGGTACATTTCTGTGAGTGACAACTCGGTGAATCGTTTGTATTGATGCGGTTCATTTAAACGAAGCATCCTAACGAATCGGTTTGTTCAAATGAGTCTGACTTCGCTATGCTCCTCCTCCAGGGGCACACAAAACTTCTAAGGAGGAAAAAGACATATATATATTAAGAGAAATATATTTAGGGCATGCAGTTGCAAAGGATAAAATGTTTTGCTGAAGGGTTGCTGTGTTGAATTGCTTGTAATTGATTCTTACTCTGATCTAGGGCTAGGCTATGAATAAAGTTGAAAACAGCGCCCTCATTTGGAAGAGACATCAAATGCACTCTTTCACATGTGTTTTTCTACTACCATTTGTATTTCAGCTTCGAGTTTAAAGCCTGCATGTTAATTATAATGAATTTTCATTCTCAATTCAAAGTGACTCATTTCTTTTAAAGGCAATCTGTGAATATGCAACACAATAAAATTGGGTTAATAACTGCATCATTTATTGAAAGCAGTTGTAATTGTGTCATCATAAAATTTTAATTATTACCAGCTGCAGTTGTCACTGTAAAATCATATCTCATTCATTGTGAATTATGCTTTTAGAATGTTTATTTAGTTTTTAGTTATTTATTTTTTGATGGCATTAGTGGATTAGTGGTACTTTCTGTAGTATTTTGGTTACCATGTGAGATTTTGTATGCAGTTACAGTAGTGAAAATTGTTCTCATACCTCTTTTATGGCCTCATTGAACCTTGTCAGCATGATTCGGCATTCATATAACAACCCTTTAGATGTCGAATCTTTGTGACACTTATAGTAACCCGAACAGACAGCTGATATAAATTATTCAAGAGGAGAGTATTTACTGCATCGGGAAAGTGCACATCTGCACAACCACCCAAAACTAATCCTGAAATCCTCTTTTTTAGTTTCATCTGACCATAGAATATACTGGAGTATGTTTATGAATGAGCGAGGAGGATTTTTCTTGAAACCCTCCTGAACAACTTGTAGTGATGTAGGTGCTGTTTGATCATATTTTAGGCTTTCTGACCCCAAGACTCAACTAATCTCTGCAATTCTCCAGCTGTGATCCTTGGAGAGCCACTCAAACTCTCCTCCTCGCTGTGCATTAGGACGCTATTGACACACATCCTCATCTTTAGTTGATTGGAACTTCTTAATTATTGCCCTAATGGTGGAAATAGGAATTTTCTTAGAGCCACTTTCTATTTTGTGAAGCTTTCAGAACAATATTATTTGGTTTTACTCATTGTGATAAGATGATTAAGGGAATCTGGCCTTTGTGTTTACACATATTTATACTCTTGTGAAACAGGAAGTCATGGCTGGATAATTTCATGTTTCTAGTCACCCTGGTGTGCTAAAAATGTAAATATGGATGTGAATATACTTCAGAGATATTGTACTCATATGAATTTCTAGGGGTAGCATTAATTGTGTCCAACATGTATTAGAGAACAACATTTATTTCATATTGAGATGCCCCAAATTTAAATTCTTATACTGCAATGAAAGGTTAGATTTTTGTGAATTTTTTTAAATAAAATATCTAAAGGATTAATGATGCCGATTTATTTTCACAGGCTTTCTTGTTCATATTTACAAAGGGTACCAACAATTTTGTCCATGTGTGTATATATGTATACACACACACACACACACACACACACACACACATATATATATATATATACAGTTATGGAAAAAATTAAGAGACCACTCCAAGTTCAGAAATCAATGTTAAGTGGTCTCTTAATTTTTTCCATAGCTGTATATATATATAGAGAGAGAGGT
>RJVU01057277.1:1401428-1417954 GCA_003731715.1 Anabarilius grahami
ACATTATATATATATATATATATATATATATATGGGTCGTTGACGAATAAGGTTTTTAAAAGTGTAAAAATACATAATGGAGATATAATTAATAGTTTTATTAAGTGTTAACAATGAGATTATGTGGTTTTTCTAATCAATTAACACTGCTTTTGTCATTTTTTAAAAGATGGACAAAATTTGCCCCAAAAAAAACAGTTCGGTTTAACCACGAATGGTGATATTTTCAAACAATGCTAACAGGCTGATATCTAGCAGAAGGACAATCAAACATTTTATATTTAGTACAAGTTTTTAAAATATTACAACGTTTTCCATGTTTTATAGCGGTTGCACCGAATGACCTGATGTTTCGGGTAAAAACATGAATTTTTAAATAGTTAAGAGAGAGTTAGTTACTTTGCTTCATGACCATGTGGTCCTTTGCAGGTGTCTGAATGATGTCACATCCTGTCACATGATACTGACCGCATGACTTGATCCAAAATGGTCCCTTTATATTGGTTACTCCGAATGACATCAATGAAATTAATTTTTCCGGACATTCTTTCTCATAACAAAGCAACGACTTCTACTTCTATGATAATTTTCATACCATTTCACACTATGTTGATATATGATGTTATAAAATCATGCCAGAATAAAAAACATATACATTTATTACATTTTAAGATATTTTAATCACAAATGAAATGGCCGTATTGGACTTTGGACGGTTAAACCAAATGACCTTTTGACACTTCAAAATCTTTATATGTAGCAAAATATAATTAAAACCTTTTGGATTCAATAAAAGACATCTATTTGTACTACCTTACACACTTTGGATGTCATATCTTTGTTTTTTATTATTATTAAGGCTTTTGGACAAAAAAATGACCCGTCAAGTCATTGACCCATATATATATATCTTATATTAAAACATTTTAAAAAATATATATAATCAAGTCTAATTTAATTTATACTTTGTTTGGCATCTCTAGATTTAAATTTAGCTTGTACATTTATCCTGCACAGGACTGTGTAGTGTGCAGTGTAGTACACTAGATGGCAGCAAGTTCACATTGGAAACACGTGCATTATGCGAATGCAGCTGTAGACAGGGCTGTTGTCAGGGGGACGGCCTTGAGATGAGGGTATACACCCATAAACATGTCGTCCCAGGCCAGTAAATTTATGCAACGTCCCTGACTGCAGGTGCTGCTCATATTTACATTCTTAGTATGATAAGATCAAATATAATGTGGTGAGCATATATAGAAGGAAAGAAAGAAATCACATGGAATAATAATGCATGAGGATTGTTGTGCTTGCTAAGTAACTGTAATCACTACAGAGAGAGTATATTTCTATTATTCCATACAGTAACAATCATTGACGAGAAGTACATGCAAATTTAAACCTCAGTTTGAACAGACAGGAGTTTGAGTGTGCAGAGAAGTATACTTGTTAGTGAACGATTGTGCTTCTTTTCTGTGATGAGTGCTGTGCACAAAACCTTGATTGCAATCTAACAGCGAGTTTCTTCTTTTCATCGTGAGACCGACCCCCTTATTTAAATCCAACCTCTGTGTTTGTGTTCCTGCCTTTAGAAACAAATCATTTACATGTGAAATCACGCTATAGTGTCTCTTAATGCTGCTGTGCTTTGTACAGTATAGATGCTGATTGCTAGAAAACATGAATAGTAAAGGCTGTGTTTTGTAGGTACTTATCAATGTCATTGAAAATCCTTTAACTATATTGCCGTGAGATACAATAAGGCTGATTTTTATTGTAAGGTTGGTGTATTTTTCCTTTTGTGTGGGAACCTTTTTGAAAACGGATATAGACTCACTTTAAATGCAGACTGCTGAACATTTATATTTTATATTAATGTTGGGCTTTATGGGTCTGGAGAGGGTGGCAGTGAAGAGAGATGTGTGTATGTGAGCAAAGTCTGTTTATTAAAGGTGAAGACTCATCATCAAATGTAATGGTAAAAATAACTAGATTTTAAATTTTCTGAAGAAAATGATGTTATGTGGTTTCTGGGGTATTCTAGGTCAGCAAAACAAGTTACACAACTATATTTTATAAGTTCGTTACAATCTCTAATCCAAAATTTTAAAACCAAAATGTCCTTGTTCATTTTCTGAACTCTTTCTTTTTATTGTCTTGTTGAAAATATGATGTTTTACTGTTACTGTTACTGATAATGTCCCTTTCACAAGATGTAATATCAGTCTCTGGTGTCTCCAGAATGTGTCTGTGAAGTTTCAGCTCAAAATACCCCACAGATCATTTATTATAGCTTGTCAAATTTGCCCCTATTTGGGTGTGAGCAAAAACACCCGTTTTTGTGTGTCCCTTTAAATGCAAATGAGCTGCCTGCTTTCCAGAACAGGGCGGAGCTTTAACAGCTCAACAAAAACAAAGCTGGAGAATCTCACGCAGCCAAAATGAGGATTGTCAGTAACGGTGTTCAACATTACATTGTTCAAACCGGAGTCGACACTGATGGAGAGACTCAGGAAGAAGTTACAACTTTTAGAATGAAACTGGACGTTTCTGAATGGTTAGTGGATATATTTATGTAGTTGCTGTGGAGTTGATTCAACTCATCGACTAGCATGTGCCGTCATGTTAATCTTTTGTGTTGAATTGACCCTTGTTTGTGAAGCAGTCCGATGTAAAACTCTAAAGCAGCCCAACATGGCCTCGCCTCATTTGTTGTGTGTTCTCGGGGGCGGGGTTTATGTAAATTTTAGGGTTTGTGATGTCACAAACCCGGGAAGAAGCTTGTTGTAGTCCGTACCTGCCATTTGTTGTAGTCCTTAAACAGAGAATTCTTTAAAAATATCTCTTTGCTTTGAACTTTGAGCGTCGTAACTTTGCAGATGTTGTTTATGATCAAACAGCAACATTACACACTAACTCAAGTTAAAAAAGTGAATTTATAATCAGCCACCCTGTTAAAACATAAAGGTTCTTTATTTATTGGTGGTTCCATGTAGAACCTTTAACATCCACAGAATCTTTCCACTGCACAAAAGGTTCTTTATAGTGGTTAGATTATTAAAATGTTCTTAACACTAAGAAAAACAATGGTTCTGTTCACTGAAAGTTCTTTGGGGAACCAAAAATGCTGCTTCTATGGTATCATGGCCAAAAAAAAAAAAACTTTTGGAAACATTACGATCAGCATTTCATGGGAGAAAGTATTGTAGCATTTAAAAAAAACAACAAACACTTCACCTCTAAAGGGATAGTTCACCCTAAAATGAAAAGTCATCATTTACTCACTCTGGTGTTGTTCTAATGCCGTATATCGTTCTTTGTTTTTCGGCCCACAAAAGGTGAATTTTATAAAAATGTCCCACTTGCGCTTGTCCATATTATGGCAGTGAATAGCAACCAGCATCAAGCTTATTAAAAAAGATGCAAAAGTATCTCAGAATGATCCGATGCGACAAGTGTCGTATATTCCAAGTGTTCTGGAGTTTACGATAGTGTTTGGTGAAAAAAACCCCAGAAATGTAATATATTATTTAACGAAAATCCTAACCTTGGTTCATGAGACTCTGTTAGCGCTGCAGTTCACTCCGACTCGCCCAGAAAATCAAGATTAATAAATATGCGACATGAAATAAAACACCAAGAAATCCAAAAAAAGTATCCATGTACTTTGTTCACTGAGTTCTTCACCGAATACGAACGCAACGCATATATTCACCTCAGAGAAGAAGGTGCATGGATTGTATTTCATGTCGCGTTTTTGTTAATCTTGATTTTTCACAACTTGTGTGTTTTTCTGAGGGAATTAATAGAGTCTCACGAGCTTGCAGTCGTGCACAGAAGATCAACGGCCAAGAGCAGGACTTTTGTTAAATAATACACCATATTACGGTTTGTTTTTCACCAAACCCTTTCGTAACACTTGATGCTGGTTGCTATTCACTGACATTATATTGACGAGCGCGAGCGGGACATTTTTGAAAAATTCTCCTTTTGTGGTCCAAAAAAGACAGTAGGGCATACAGCATTAGGTATGCCCTTAATTTTCATTTTAATGTGAACTATCCCTTTAAGAACTCAAGTTTATTGTTATCGTCTTAATGACAGCCATCGGCATGAGAGGTTAAATATCCGGCAGCTAAATGATCTCCATATCACCTCTGAGTAGAGAAACACAGACAGAGGAGCGACTCCAGCGGCCCTTCGGCCTCCCACACCGACACTCCACATCCAAGGCCACTGAAAGCTTTTCAATCGCTCTTAAACTCTGCAGAAAGCCACTCGTTCTTCATTAATTGCCTGGGTTGTTTTAAATCCATTGCTGTTGTCTTGGCAGCGGCAGGACGGCGGGTACGACTCTCACTGAGGATGCAGATATAGTTATAGCTCTGGGGGAGATGAATAATACAACGCTACACTCGTTTAGACACACAGCCAAATGAATACAAACGCATTTAGAGTCGGTGGAACACTGAAGGACAGAAAGGCTGAGAGTTACTTACTGAGCCAAGCATCACTATTATATTGCTAATGTTATTGATTTGAACAAATATAACAATCTTAGAAGAAAAGGTTCTATATAGAATCTTAAAGGGTTCCATCAGTTGCTTCATATGTTGAAGCTTTTAGGGGTTCCATTTTAAAGGCCCACTGAAGTGCCTTGGCATTATTCAATGTGTTGAAGTAATTTCAAATGAAAAAACAGGAAGACAGGGCGAGACATATCAAACAGCTCCTCCCCTTTTGAAAAAGACTTAATTCGCCTCAATGGAAAGCATATCGTTTCCTATCCTCTATATAGTCCACTATGTGCCATTGACCATGTAGAACACAGTAAATGTGTGAACAAGTGACCAATTTCAGCCACAGCTACATCATGTATTTATAATGTAGGGGGCGGGACCTTTAGATTCTAGAGAGCATTTGATTGGTCAGAAAATCTGATGAGAAGCTGAAGTGCAGCGTGATGTCACACTCTAAAAAATGCTGGGTTAAAAACAACCCAAGTTGGGTTGAAAATGGACAAACCCAGCGATTGGGTTGTTTTGACCCAGCAGTTGGGTTAAATGTTTGCCCAACCTGCTGGGTAGTTTTATTTAACCCAACAATTGTTTACAAATTACTATATGTCTGGCTTAAAATGAACCCAAAATAGGTTGGAAATTAAAAATCAGACTCATAATTACTAGAGGCAACAATAATAATCAAAAAGATGAGCATTTATTAATAAGCAATTTAATAAATGTTTATTGTTTAAATATTATTCAAAAAAAGTATTAATAAATGTTTGTTTATTAAACATATTAATAAATGTTAATTTCCAACATATTTTGGGTTCATTTTAAGCAAGAAATACAGTAATTTTTAAACAATATTTGGGTTAAATAAAACTACCCAGCAGGTTGGGCAAACATTTAACCCAGCCGCTGGGTTAAAACAACCCAATCGCTGGGTTTGTCCATTTTCAACCCAACTTGGGTTGTTTTTAACCCAGCATTTTTTAGAGTGCATCATAACACGTTGATCCATATTGGCGGATGTGACGAGACTGTAAGTTTTGAATGCTTATATCTTCTAAATGCGATTTTTTTGTCATTGTTTTGGAGCACACTAGCTTACACTCTAAAAAATGCTGGATTAAAAATAACCCAAGTTGGGTTCAAATGGATAAACCCAGCAATTTGGTTGTTTTAACCCAGTGATTGGGTTAAATGTTTGTTTTATTTAACTCAACTTTCTTTTAAAAATAACTGTATTGCTTGCTTAAAATGAACCCAAATACCTTAATATTTTAAGCCATATAGTCATTTTTAAACAATAGTTGGGTTAAATAAAACTACCCAGCAGGTTGGGCAAACATTTAACCCAACCGCTGGGTCAAAACAACCCAATTGCTGAGTTTGTCCATTTTCAACCCAACATTTTTAGTGTATAGATAATCTTAAGGCTAACATATGCATACTAAAAGCCAAAAAACAATCAATTTTGAGAGCTTGTAAACACTCATGTTTAATGGAAGTATTATCATGCAATCATTTAAGACATTTTTCCTTACATAGAACCTTTTTGGTTTTTGGTTCATAAAGCGTTCTTTAAAGTTGAGTCAGAAACCCTAGAGTTCTAAATAGAATGCAAATGAAGAGTTTAAGTGTAAAAGTTTGTAATTAAATGTCCATAATTTGGTACACTGCAAAAAATGCTTTTCTTACTTAGTATTTTTGTCTTGTTTCCAGTCAAAATATCAAAAAATTCGGATGCTTTTACTACACTCTAAAAAATGCTGGGTTAAAAACAACCCAAGTTGGGTTGAAAATGGACAAACCCAGCGATTGGGTTGTTTTAACCCAGCGGCTGGGTTAAATGTTTGCCCAACCTGCTGGGTAGTTTTATTTAACCCAAATATTGTTTAAAAATTACTGTATTTCTTGCTTAAAATGAACCCAAAATATGTTGGAAATTAACATTTATTAATATGTTTAATAAACAAACATTTATTAATACTTTTTTTGAATAATATTTAAACAATAAACATTTATTAAATTGCTTATTAATAAATGCTCATCTTTTTGATTATTATTGTTGCCTCTAGTAATTATGAGTCTGATTTTTAATTTCCAACCTATTTTGGGTTCATTTTAAGCCAGACATATAGTCATTTGTAAACAATTGTTGGGTTAAATAAAACTACCCAGCAGGTTGGGCAAACATTTAACCCAACTAGTCTACACTCACATTTTTTAGAGTGTAGACAAGTAAAATTACAAGATATTATCTCTTGTTTTCTGGAAAAGAAATAGCTTGTTTTAAGAAAAAAATTAAGTTTTTTTTTCTTTTTTCTTTCTTTCAGAAAACAAGAGATAATATCTTATGCCATTTTACTTATCTAGTAAATGCATCTTGATTTAAGATTTTTAGATATTTTGACTGGAAACAAGATAAAACATACTAAGAAAAGCAATTTTTTGGAGTGTAAAGCATTATTTAAAACTTGTATAACACACTAAAATGCATGAAAACCGTGATTGCCATGTTTAGTTCTTGATGTTTCTTCTGATTACGAGGAGTAAACTGAGATGCAGCTGACCTTGAATTATACAGTGAAAAGTGTCTCTCCTCGAATACAGCAGGAGGATGTTGAAGTCTGCGAGCTGTGCATAATGCATACAATGCGTTTTATCATATCTCTCAATGCCATGGCATAAAGCTATATTTAAACTTCCACTTTAAATATTAGTGGAATGACGGGCCCCATGCAAATCTGTTATTATAGTAAATTTAATTCCACCATTAAGCTTTTCGAAAGCCTTTTTAATCATCCATTATTCATCAGTATTGTCACTTTCGCTCTTTTTGCTCCACTTAAAAGGTCATCATGCGGAATGAGTTAAGAAACGACTGCGTTCACAGCTGCACGTCAACCATTAGCTCACTAAACATTTGCATATTCTGTTCAGTCACTATTCCATATCAAAACAACAATGAGGTTGGCAACGTGATTAAACATAATTAAGACTTCATTAGGGGTCCTTTGTAAACACTTTCCTCCATAAGGCACTAACTTGCTGGTTTTGCTGATTGCTAATGTTCTTTTGAATAAGTTATACAAGCCGTGACTGCTTTTACCAACCAATTTCATTATTCAAAGAGAAAATGGCAGGTACGTTTTAACGTCACAGTGAACAAAGTATTAGACGGCGTGCAGCAGAAATGGCTCATTCCATAGTGATGATGATCACATGACCGCCCACATTTACACGTCAACTAGGCCAGTTTGATCTTTGGAAATTCGGCCCACCCATGTGTTTTATCATTCTTTCTGATAAGAAAGTAATGTTTACCATGTTAGTGGCTGTTTTGGGAATTTTGTTTGACACATTTAGTACCTATTAGAATAACTATATGCACCTTATTTTTTTAAAGCTGAAGTCATTTATAAATGTGCAAGACTTGATTGCGATGATTAAAATAATAAATGAATATGATGTTACTAGTTGGCAGCTTCAAGCATCAAAATTCACTGTTTTTGTACAGATAAAAAACTTTGCTCTTACATTAAATACAAGGTGGATATTCTGCCTTGTTGTTGTTTTTTCTTGTTAATGAAATAGCCTTATTTCTTTAGGATGCACAGAAATTCTGATCACAAACTGTGTCACTAATTTCTTGCTGCACTATGTTTTGAATGTATAATTTATATATTTTGAGCATTTTCTACATTGTATATCAACTATTCCAGATTTAACTTCCTCTAAATGGTATTTACATGACAGTTTTGGCGCTGAATAAACTGTAAAGTGAACAAATAGAGTGGCACATTTCAATGAATATTGTTTAACGATTGTTTTTACGCTTTACAGAAAGACTGTTATTGAAGGATGGAGGAGTTAGAAACTGTTGTATATTGAACCGACTGCAAACCCGCAAAGAGAACAGGGCGTTTTCGTATTAGTCTTAAAGGCATCGCAACAAAAAAAACAAGAGGCAGGAAGATTCAGAAAAATTATAAAACTGTTTTTGGTGCACGAACCGCTTTAAATGATATGATAAAAATACATGATATATGTCTCCTTTTCGTAGTCAGACACAAGCTGCAGATCTCTAGCACTGAAGTGTTATGAAAGCACGGCTTTTCTCTCACACCATCATATTCTGTATCTCTCTTGCTCTTACTCACTCACTCTCACCTGGGGAACCCCCCCACTCTCATTTCTCACCAAACACCAACTTTCTGAATGTCTCTACCACTTTTTCTCTTTAAAATAGACCATCTCTCTCTCTCTCACTCTCTCTTGTAAATGTCATAGTGGTTGTGGAAAAATGTATTCTTCCTTCACACATACTGCAGTGATGGACTGTCCAGGCGCTTGCATATATCTCTCTGTTCTCTATAAATGAAACTAACCTTTACATAAGGCATTATAGTTGATGGCTCGGCAACCACACAAGGGTTTTTCATGAACTAGGCACATTTACTTAACAATAACTGCATTTTCACATTTGTCAAGAAATGGCTTGACCACTTCCATGCTACCGTGATGTGGGTGGGTGCTAGTGCATTTCTTCAAAGTTTCTAAGATGTTTTAGTTGCTAGGGTGCTGTGGGTGGTTGCTAGGGCATTTCTTCAAAGTCTCTAAGCTGTTCTAGTTTCTGGGTGGTTGTTAGGGTGCTGTGAGTGGTTGCTAAGGCATTTCTTCAAAGTGTATATGGTGGTCTAGTTGCTAGGAGGTTCCTAGGGTACTGTGGGTGGTTGTTAGGGCATTTCTACAAAGTTTCTAAGGCATTCTAATTGCTATGTGGTTGCTAGGGTGCTGTTGGTGGTTGCTAGGGCATTTCTTCAAAGTTTCTAAGATGTTCTAGTTGCTAGGGTGCTGTGGGTGATTGCTAGGGCATTTCTACGAAGTATCTAAGGTGTTCTAGTTGCTAGGGTGCTGTGGGTGGTTGCTAGGGCATTTCTACGAAGTATCTAAGGTGTTCTAGTTGCTAGGGTGCTGTGGGTGGTTGCTAGGGCATTTCTTCAAAGTTTTTTAGGTGTTCTAATTGCTAGGTGGTTGCTAGGGTGCTGTGGGTGGTTGCTTGGGCATTTCTACAAAATGTCTAGTCTGTTCTAGTTTCTAGGTGGTTGCTAGGGTGCTGTGGGTGGTTGCTAGGTCATTTCTACAAAGTGTCTAGTCTGTTCTAGTTTCTAGGTGGTTGCTAGGGCATTTATACAAAGTTTCTACGCTGTTCTAGTTTCTAGGTGGTTGCTAGGGTGCTGTGAGTGGTTGCTAAGGCATTTTTTCAAAGTGTATATGGTGTTCTAGTTGCTAGGAGGTTGCTAGGGTGCTGTGGGTGGTTACTAGGGGATTCCTACAAAGTGTCTACAGTGTTTTTGTTGCTAGGGTACTGTGGGTGGTTGCTAGGGCATTTCTACAAAGTTTCTAAGGCATTCTAGTTGCTAGGGTGCTGTGGGTGGTTGCTTGGGCATTTCTACAAAATGTCTAGTCTGTTCTAGTTTCTAGGTGGTTGCTAGGGTGCTGTGGGTGGTTGCTAGGTCATTTCTACAAAGTTTCTACGCTGTTCTAGTTTCTAGGTGGTTGCTATGGTGCTGTGAGTGGTTGCTAAGGCATTTTTTCAAAGTGTATATGGTGTTCTAGTTGCTAGGAGGTTGCTCGGGTGCTGTGGGTGGTTACTAGGGGATTCCTACAAAGTGTCTACAGTGTTTTTGTTGCTAGGGTACTGTGGGTGGTTGCTAGGGCATTTCTACAAAGTTTCTAAGGCATTCTAGTTGCTAGGGTGCTGTGGGTGGTTGCTTGGGCATTTCTACAAAATGTCTAGTCTGTTCTAGTTTCTAGGTGGTTGCTAGGGTGCTGTGGGTGGTTGCTAGGTCATTTCTACAAAGTGTCTAGTCTGTTCTAGTTTCTAGGTGGTTGCTAGGGCATTTATACAAAGTTTCTACGCTGTTCTAGTTTCTAGGTGGTTGCTAGGGTGCTGTGAGTGGTTGCTAAGGCATTTTTTCAAAGTGTATATGGTGTTCTAGTTGCTAGGAGGTTGCTAGGGTGCTGTGGGTGGTTACTAGGGGATTCCTACAAAGTGTCTACAGTGTTTATGTTGCTAGGGTACTGTGGGTGGTTGCTAGGGCATTTCTACAAAGTTTCTAAGGCATTCTAGTTGCTAGGGTGCTGTGGGTGGTTGCTAGGGCATTTCTTCAAAGTTTCTTAGGTGTTCTAATTGCTAGGTGGTTGCTAGGGTGCTGTGGGTGGTTGCTTGGGCATTTCTACAAAATGTCTAGTCTGTTCTAGTTTCTAGGTGGTTGCTAGGGTGCTGTGGGTGGTTGCTAGGTCATTTCTTCTAAGGTGTTCTAGTTGCTAGATAGTTTCTAGGGTGCTGTGGGTGGTTACTAGTGCACTTCTATGAAGCTTCTAAGGTGTTTTTGTTGCTAGGGTGCTATGGGTGGTTGCTAGGGCATTTCTTCAAAGTTTCTAAGGTGTTCTAATTGCTAGGTGGTTGCTAGGGCATTTCTTCTAAGGTGTTCTAGTTGCTAGGTGGTTGCTAGGGTGTTCTAAGGTGTTTTTGTTGCTATTTTGTTGCTAGGGTGCTGTGGGTGGTTGCTAGGGCATTTCTATGAAGTTTGTAAGGTGCTCTAGTTGCTAGGAAGTTGCTAGGGTACTGTGGGTGGTTGCTAGGGCATTTCTATGAAGTTTCTAAGATGTTCTAGTTGCTAGGGTACTGTGGGTGGTTGCTAGGACATTTCTATGAAGTTTCTAAGGTGTTCTAGTTGCTAGGGTGCTGTGGGTGGTTGCTAGGGCATTTCTTCTGAAGTGTTCTAAGGTGCTCTAGTTGCTAGGAGGTTGCTAGGGTACTGTGGGTGGTTGCTAGGGCATTTCTATGAAGTTTCTAAGGTGCTCTAGTTGCTAGGAGGTTGCTAGGGTGCTGTGGGTGGTTGCTAGGGCATTTCTTCTAAGGTGTTCTAGTTGCTAGGTGGTTCCTAGGGCATTTCAACAAAGTTTCTAAGGTGTTCTCATCGCTAGGCGGTTGCCAGGGTGTTCTGGGTGGTTGCCAGGGCATCTCTACAAAGTTCCTGTGGTGCTCAGAGTGGTTGCAGGGTTGTTGCTATGGTGTTGCTGTGCTCTGAAATTCTGGATATGTAGATACATACGGTTGTGGTGATGATGGTGCGCCTGATGAATCAGTACAGTAACAGCACGGATGATCTGAGGAGTCCTTCATGTCTGCAGCACAAGCACTGCCTTCACACACTCAACTCTAATTCTAGTGTGAGCTCTAGTCACTGTGATGCTTGCTTTAGGTTTGCTGATCTAAATACGAGTTCTTATTAAGTGCACGGCTCTCTTCTGCGTTCACACAAACAAACAGTAGAAAACTCTGATAGCAGGAGTGTGGCGATAAAGACCGTTTTCGGCAGCTCGTCTCATTCTGCACAGAGCAAATCATCAGCACGTACAAACACGCCGCGGCTTTTGCATTATGCATCGGCGTGTTCAACGTACTTTTATTGTAGAAGCCGGAATCCCTCCTCCTCACCCGCAGCACCACAGCAAGCTTCTCATTTTCCCTGACAATAAAACGGAGCGCGGGCTGAGACTGATGAAAAACACGATTGCTCCTGATATCTTCTCAGCCTCCGATAAGGAGCGGTTGTGGTGTTTTAGAGAATGGGATTTGCGCATCATAAAATGGTAGTTTCATATGATGGAACTGGCTTTTTGGAAATACACTTCAAAATACAAATGCTGACTTTTGACTCATGTGTTGTATTCCCATGGTGGAGAATATTGAATGATGTTTAGCTGAGGAAACTTGTGAACTGCAGCCGAGTTTTTTTTCTTTTTTTATCTGTTGTTTTTCTTATTTATTTACTAACATTGCAGTTAATTTACAAATTTACTGATGCATTTCAACATTTTGTAGCATTATAGTTTATTTAAAGTTGTATAAATCAACTTGACTCAATGTATTTTGAATGAACAACAATAGTATTTTAATTAACATAAACCTAGATTAATAAATGCTGTTAAAAATGTTAATTGTTCATGCATTAACAAATAAAATATAGCTGCAAGCAGCAATTACGGGGTCAAGCCGAATAAGGGCAGAAAAGGAAATATTTGTGGACAGCTAGGATAAATCTGCTTAAATTACATCAGTTAAAGCACTTATAACAGTAACATGGTTTATAACTTCTGAGCAGTAGGTGGCGCTATAACGAAACTCAGCATGCACCCTCAAGTCATGCCTGTGATTACATGTACCAAGTTTCGTGCCAATACACAAAACTTTTGCAAAGATACAGCCACATATCTATTTTATCATGAGTGTGTCTGTAGATGCTACATACAAAATTTCGTACAAATCTGAAAAATATTGTAGGAGGAGTTCGAAAAAGTATTAAATTCAATATGGCGGACAGTAAGTATGGTAGAATATGGCAAATTTGGTATCGCCAACAAACTAATGATGTAAGTTTAATGACAATATGTTGAATTTTCCATGTTATAAGCATGTTCATAAATTTCATTATATCTCTTGACCCCTAGAGGGCGCTGACCTAAAACTTTACAGGTCCTCTCAGAATATGGCCTTGATGAATCATAAAGAGATTTGTAATGATACATTAATGTGTTCATAAAACACCGCATTTTATGACAAAATTCAAAATGGCCGACCAAAGAAAATTTGATATTGTTCAATTTGGCATTCCTCAAGGAATCCAAGGAGGCCATCCTCATAATTTTAGGACAAGGCATTCAAAAGTTGCAAAAATATCAATTTTTCCTATCTCGGCACCAGTAGGTGGCACTGTGACGATACTGTGCTTGTACTCCCAAGTCATGCCTGTAATGACATATACCAAGTTTGATGTCAATACACCAAATCATTGCGAAGATACAGCATCAAATCCATTTTTGTGTGCTCGCCGTCAAATTCGTTGACGTTCTATATGAGAACGGATTGGCCGATCAAAAATCTTTTAATAACTTTTTGCAACTTTTACATACCGAATTTCATGCAACACTCCAGAAGGAGTTAAAAAAAAGTAGGTTTTCCAAAGGTTTTCCCTTCGGGGCTTGACCCCTAATGAATTGAACCTTATTGTAAATTGCTACCTCATTCCTTTTAGTGAATTTTGAGTAAATAATGTGAAAAAATGTTTTGTGCTATCAACCAGAATCAAAATCTTAAATCAGTTCTAGTGAATATTACTTAGTCTGTAGCCCCTTTATCCAGTTAGTTATGTCATCTGATCAAAATAGAGTAAAAAACCTTTTGAAAGTAACTTGGCGCTTCGAATAAAGATTGTATCAATTACATTGTTACACCAGAAGGTGGCGACAAGTGACTTGCATTTGTCATTGAATCGTTCAATCAAGAGATTCATTCAAAAACGCTGATGAAACAACTGAAGTCATTATAAATGAGTCATTGAATCATTCATTCAATCAGATTAATTAATTCAAATTAAATATTCTTTAGCAATTAACATTTTGTCAGAACCTCATTTATCCAGTTACTTTAAGTCTAACTAACCTATTTGTCTCCATGTTCAGGATCACTTATGCCAAACCACATAACTTCATAAACTGTCAGATTAACTATGAAGCTAAGCAGTTAAGATTGCTTATGGCACTCACATGCATTGTTCTTAAGCATAACGGCACACAAAACAACATGAGAATGTCCTTTTTTTCTGAACTCTATCACAGCTAATAGGCTTTCCAGTGCAATTACAGCTCTTTAGAATCAGGTAACCTTTAGATGATTTCAGATGTGAGTCATTCTCGTGTAATTTTAGCTGCTGTGCGCTTCTAACTTGATTGGCCTTGAAACAGACAATTAGATAAATATGACACGAAATGACAGGAGCTGGATTGTGATGGAATGGGCCTGGACTTCAGAGAATCTTTGCATCATGCATTGAACCTGCAGAATCATTCGCAAGCGTCACCATTATGTATTGCTCATATTTAACTTCTGCAGCTTACTTGTCTAACTTGTTTCTATGCTATTATTTTTCAGTGATTGGGCTGTGAATTTTGCTGTCAATACGTTTAAATGAGCAAAAATAACACTGAAGTTGAGCTGCATGAGTTATCGTTGAAATATTGTGATCTCGATTCAAACACCTACGCGATCTTATACCTAAATGACAGCGATTCGCCTGTATCTATTAAAGCTTTGACAAGTACAGTCACAGCGAACATTCAGATATGCGTTCTGATCCAGAGAGAGCCGTTGTCATGTTTAGGTATGAAACAGCTTCACAAACAGTCTTTTCAACCACACAGTGTCATTATTTCTGTCTTACAAATGATCACATTATTACAGAAGTACTGAGATAAAAGTTTATAGCTCGGATATAAACACTGATGTCTACAGAAGCGATCAAAATAGAGTGAATCACCTTTTGAAAGTAACTTGAGGCTTTAAATAAAGATTGTATCGATTGAGTCATTGAATCATTCATTCAAGAGATTTGTTCAAAAATGCTGATACATTCAGTAATGAAACAAGTGAAGTCTTTATGAGTGAGTCATTGAATCATTCATTCAAGAGTTTCATTCAAAACACTGATTCATCCAGTAATGAAACAAGCCTTTGAGTGAGTCATTGAATCATACATTCAAGAGTTTCATTCAAAACACTGATTCATCCAGTAATGAAACAAGTGAAGTCTTTATGAGTGAGTCATTGAATCATTCATTCACATCAAATATATATAAAAAAAAAATTCAAATTAAATAAATATTTTTTAAATGGACTGCTTCAATTAACATATTATTTTGTTTAGTTGTCTGTTCAGAATCACAGGAGAATCGCGATCTCCATTAATTTATCCAGAATCATGCAGCTGAAGGAGAAACCCAAGCCATTCCCAGACGAACACTTTTTGTTCAGTGCCACTTTTAGCATGTTGCACATCAAAACTGTGTCCGAAATCATATACTAAGTAGGTACTGTGTTTGATACAGAGCTTCATGTCTGTTGAGAAAGTATGGTTGTATAATATGCATGCATGTGAATGCCACTGAAAGCCACATTTTCTTTCTTTTCTTTCATTTCTTCTTTTATAAAAAGGTACGAGCAAGGCCAAATAGAGCCTAATAAAGAGGCAAATTGCGATGCTAATGCATGCATTGTTTTTGTGCTCTGGAACAATGCGGCATAATGGAGCAAATGTCTGAATTTTCTGCAGAAAATGAAGCCACATGTTTGGATGATTACTGTGGGAAAAACTTGAAAGAGGCTTAATTGTACTGTATACATATGGTAATTATGATGATAGAGAGTGATAACTGTGCGTCGCATCAGAAAACAGCTTCCTCTTTTTTTAGTTCTCGGCCTCAACGACAGATACCACAATATGATATCAGACCATCTGTAAATATTACAAATGCAAGTTGATCTTATGAAACGCAAAGTAACTTGAAGCAATCAAACTTTTATCTTAACCGGTGAAGGAAACGACACTAACTTAAAGGTGGTCTTGGCTTTTCAATGACATATTTAGCAATATGTGTAAGATTGAAACTTGATTGGTGGTTGATCAAAAGCCATAATGACCTTTAAGAAAAGACTGAGTTGTGCTGAAATCTCTCAGGTTTGTTACCAAGCTAAACTCCTGCACAGTCCTGTATACTTCGCAGTCAATCAGCTCTAGCACCATGCTAATAACCCCTCGCGGTGGAAAACCCCCAACTTTACGTGCTCTTGGACATATCTAAGGTATGGCAGTGCTGGATAAAGGTTAAGATAACTGTCGTCTTCAATTAGCATGTTTCAGTTCACAAATGAGCTAACAAAGCAGTTTTTGAACAGCCGTTTAACCTCATTCTGATGCATACTGTATGCTAAGCTTTTTTTTTTGTTTTTGATGTGAAAAGTTTTGTGTATTTGTGGCACGTGGGATCGGTGACCTTTTGCTGGTTTTTAACATTTAGTTTTCTGATTAAATTATGATAAATGCTGGTAGGGGATGATGGAACGATTAGCAGTTATCAGCGTTTTGTTTCGTTATTATACTGATCAGCAAT
>RJVU01057277.1:1423882-1436412 GCA_003731715.1 Anabarilius grahami
CAATATTCAATTATAATAAACAAAACAATAATATTAAATAATAATATTTAAAGGTTTATTTTTATAAATGTTTGTTTATTTAATCATTTGTATTTCTCAAAATCATAAAACATTATTTATTTCCAGGTTGCAGATTTTTGGACGCACTGCCTGTGACTCACACTACATGAGCGCGCCGCGTCATAATAACCATTATTTCTGTAATTCTGTCATATTCACTCAGATTAAAGCCGTGCATTAATAACGTTTTCATGACTAATTAATAGTTTGCACCTTGCCAAGAATCGTTTTCTTCCACCACTAATTCTAATTGGTCCAATTAATCATGCAAAAGGTAATTAGCATAGTCAAATGAGACGTGAAGCTTGTTGGTGCTCCGGGGAATTTGCCATGTTTTTTTTTCTTCCTCTTTTTGATACAAATAAAGAATTAGTCAAGGGTGGTGGTAGATGGGATCCCGGGCGTTCTCACCATAATACTAATGACCGTGCGTCTTTGTGGCGCGGCGCGTGGGAATGACAGATGCATTCACGCAGGGAACTGGCACGTCAATAGAGAGAGAAGCGCTCAATGAGGGATGTACATGAGAGAACAAATGCAGAAAAAGAGGAACACTTCCTGTCTGGAGTTTGAGTTTAAATAGATATGAGAGGTAAAGCGCTCTGTGTTCGGACCTTTTTGTGCAGTCGCACTCTAAATTGATCAGTTTGTCAAAGGATTGAAGCAGAATGACTGCGTTAGATCATTTCTTTTTCTTTACACTGAGACGTTATTATAGGAGGAAAACCTTGAAGGATGCTCGTCCTGAGAAACAGACCTCAACAATGTCTCAAACTGCTCAAATTTACCAAGATCCCAAAGTTTGCAGTTCTAACTTTAGGAGAAACATCTGCGATATTCATTTATAAGACTGTAACTGTAAGTCTTCTAAAAAGCAAATGCATTAACTAGGATATAATATAAATGACCTTCCAGCATGAGCAATTATTGCATATATTTCATAAGCTCAGTGAAGGATGAGTCTCATAACTGTATCGGTACATCCAGACTGGCTTTGTCTGAGATTGAAAGCAACAGAGCGTGATTTTATTTCTTTATTTCTCTTCTTATTTATTGCTGTGAGATGTGACATGGAGAACAGGTCCAGCTCCTCATACGCTGTCAGCTGTGATTGGCACGAGTCTGGCAGCTTATTTATTTCACTGGGGTTTGATCAATACACTGGAGTTCTGGCTAAATTGCCTCCATTGCTTATGGCTCACAGAGAGAGTGAGAATGGTCTGAAATGCACAGGAATACGCTGTCAAAACTGATCTGTTTGCATCGGTAGACTCCAACAAGCCCAAGTAGAAGATAGACAAAGAATTGGGTAGAATCAGCTTGAGCATATGTATACATGAATATATACAGTATTTAGTGCTGTCAAATCGATTAATTGTATCTAATATAAAAGTTTGTACTTATATATAATTATGTGTATATATATATATGCATATGTATATGTATACAGGCTATAATATGTGTGTGTGTGTGTGTGTAAATTGTTGGTTATATATATATTATATATGTATATGTGCACGTGTATGTGTGCACGTGTACGTGTCACACACACACACACATATAACACATATGACACATATACACAAGCTTGGATGGATGGATGGAATGAATGAGAACGAACAAATGATTGATAGATAGAATGAACGAACGATACAACGAATGAACGATAGAACAAACAAAAAACGATCAAACGAATGATAGAACGAACTAATGAACGATAGATAGAATGAACGAACAATAGAAATAACGAAAAAAACGATAGATAGAATGAACGAATGATTGATAGATAAAACGAATTAACGATAGAACGAAAGAACGACAGAACGAACAAACATGATAGAATGAACTAACAATAGAACAAATGAAAAAAACGATAGAATGAACGAATGATAGAACGAATGAACGATAGATAGAGCGAAGGAATGAATGAATGATAGAAAGAAAAGAACAATAGATAGAGCGAACGATAGAAAGATAGAGCAAATGGGCGAACTGTAGATAGAACGAACGAACGATAGATCGAATGAACAAACAGAACAAACGAATGAACTATAGATAGAATGAACGATAGATAGAATGAACGACAGAACAAAAAATTGATAGCTAGAATGAATGATAGAATGAACGATAGATAGAATGAACAAACGATAGAAAGAACAAATTAATGAATGATAGATAAAATGAACGATAAATAGTTTGAATGAAAGATAGAACGAACGAACGAACGATAGAATGAATGAACAAACGATAGAGCAAATGGACGAACTGTAGATAGAACGAACAAAAGAACGAACGATAGAACAAACAAACTAGATAGAATGAACGAACGATAGATAGATAGATATATAGATAGATAGTTTGAACAAAAGATAGCAAGAACAAATGACTGAACTATAGATAGAATGAACGACAGAACAAACAAAAAATGATAGATAGAACGAATGATAGAATGAACGATAGATAGAACAAACGAACTGTAGATAGAATGAATGATAGACAGATAGTTTGAATGAAAGATAGAACGAACGAGCGAACGATAGATAGAACGAACAAATGTTAGAACGAACGACAGACAGACAGAGATTTCTTTTACAGATAAAATGAGTAAAAAATTAGATTTAACTCTGAATTAGTTTGAATTTTAATTAGTTTAATTATGAAATACCCATGAGAAGGATGCAATACTAGAAATTGCAAAGTTAAGGCATGACCATTGGACAGTGAAATGCTCATTGGGAGAGAAAAGACACGTTAACTGCAAAAGAATTAAGATGAAGAATTAGGTGTGAAACCATCATCTTCCAGAACTGCAACCTATCTGGAGTCTCTAGAAGTGCGAGGTAAAGAATCCTAAAAAATGACCCCCACTTGATAAGAATCACAAGCTGAAGTGTTGCGAAATACATGAAGAAGGTTTTTATCGGCTTTATAGACAGACGGATTGAGAGTGACTCTTGAAGGACCAGCAGCACATCCTCTTGAACCTCTGTTTGAAGAATTCATCTGGCAGTAAGTTTTGGCAGTTCATTTTTAGTCCATCTCCTATCCTGAAAAGTCCATCTTGCAGAGATGTACTAAAAATTAACTGAAATGTATTTTCTGTTCCCATCGCTCCTGTGTTAGGCTCCTTTCCTTAGCTCCCTTGTTTGTTGCTATAGTGATTAATTACCCTCACCTGTCCCTTGTTAGCCCCTCGTTATCTTGTGTGTATTTAAACCCAGTGTTTCATTGTCAGTTCTTGTCCACTGATGACTGTTTTGTTGGTGTGCTCAGTTTAGTTCCTTGATTTTCTGGTGTTTTTGGGTTTATTTGTTCATTAAGCTTTTCAAAACAGTGCTCACTAACTACAAAAGGTGGAAAAAGCTTCAGTTTTTGGACTGTTTCATGTAAAAAAATCAGTTTCTGCTACGAAAAGCGTATAAAACAATGAAAATAATTAGTCTATATATAAAAATTGTCTTTCACGTGCCATTTTACTTACACATTTTGAATAAATGACTCTGTGAATACATGTCTGCGGGGAAAAATAGGCAAGCTTAGGCATATATTATCAAAGTAAAGGAAGATTATCATAGAATGGGCAGATGAAGTACTTCTGAACTGGAAATAAATACAAACTACACATGCACAAAACTACACATGCAAATAAGTATTCGTATTATGATATATTCTTATCAAAAAGCTTCGGATGTCACAGAACAAGTGGTTATAAAATTATTTATATATATATATGTATGTATGCTTTCCATTGTTTTGCAATCCGTTCAATACAATTACTATGCATGACTACTGTAGTTCTGTAGCTTTTTCAGTTTTTCTGAGTAATTAGATTCAATGTGCTCTTGACTTCACTGGAACAACTTTGCTTTTGTAAATGTTCTTGAAAAGACACACTTGTCCATCTTGATCTCGTTCACATTCGCTGTAGCTGCTTTAAATAGCTCTCAGTTAACCAGAAGACTTTGAAGTGTTTTTGACGGTTGCTTCTTGATTCTGTGACATTTTAGTCCCAAACCACCTGCACATCAATACAGAGAGAAACGATCAGAAAGAGAGAGAGAGAGAGAGAGAGAGAGAGAGGGAAACAATGAGAGAGAGCTCCTCACTGGACCTTTGCCAACATATTATTGTGGTTACATCACTTCCTCTTTCAGAGACCAGAGGAAAATCTTATTGCTCTTTCATAGTTATGTTTCATTTACGTTTCAATTTTGTCTCAGATATTCCATTTGCTCTCAGTGTTGTCTTGGAGAAACAACTGTGATATTAAAACATTATTGAATCATAATGTATATGACACGTGATCATCCAAATGTACAGTATTTATAGTCCTTCTTTGTGAAGGTTGTTTACACGTATGGCATTTTGGGAAATTTCTAGGATGTCAAATCAAGCTAAAAACATGGACACATCAAGTCTGTATTTTTAGGAACGTAAACATTGTTAATCTAATTGTGGCTGCATAAATATTTGATATTAAGTAAATTAGATCGCTAGCTAAAAACATTTTTATAAATGGATTTTTATCTGGGAGTCAATGCCATTAGCAGCCGGTCGCTGCTGCCGCGGGGGTCCGTAATTAACTCCAGTCAAGTGTGGCTAAATATTTTTGACATTTTTCCTCGTGCAGAATTGACTGTCACAGTGGAGAGAGAGTAACCATCTTGTCACGTCAGGTTTATATAAGGCCGTCTCTCTCAGTAAAGCTCATGATGGACGGAGATGATGGAGTGTGTAATGAGACACACACATGTAAAGTAGATGTGAGCTCTTACCAAGCTGTATTTTCACCCTCTTTTGATCTTCATTTTAACGTGCGTCCTCTGACACGGCTGTGTTCACACTATCTGTGTGTCAAAATGCTCTTCAGTGGCTTTTTTGGGTGCAAGAGTCACACTAATCGAACACCTTGATAACAGCACAGGATGTCACAGCTACATACTAAACATACACCAAAGCCACATTTTAGGAGCAAATTGTTGGTGACATTACAATAGGAATGGTTTAGAATGATATGATAGTGTACTGCAGTGTTTCTCAACTCCAGTCCTCGGGACCTACTGCTCTGCACATTTTGTATGTATCCCTTATTTAACGCACCCGATTCAGATCATCAGCTCGTTAGGAGAGACTCCATGACCTGAACTGAGTGTGTCAGGTAAGAGAGCAGAGCAGTGGGTCCCGAGGACTGGAGTTGAGAACCACTGGTGTACTGCATACTATACATGCACTGTGTGCTGTCTACTATTTAAAAACAAATTCATTGTTAATGAAAGGTGTCAGAATACACAGTGCTGACCCCTGACCTCTGTTCACCACCGAAAGCGCCAACAGTGGGCACGTGAGCGTCAGAACTGGACCACGGAGCAATGGAAGAAGGTGGCCTGGTCTGATGAATCACGTTTTCTTTTACATCACATGGATGGCCGGGTGCGTGTGCGTCGCTTACCTGGGGAACACATGGCACCAGGATGCACTATGGGAAGAAGGCAAGCCGACGGAGGCAGTGTGATGCTTTGGGCAATGTTCTGCTGGGAAACCTTGGGTCCTGCCATCCATGTGGATGTTATTTTGACACGTACCACCTACCTAAGCATTGTTGCAGACCATGTACACCCTTTCATGGAAACGGTATTCCCTGGTGGCTGTGGCCTCTTTCAGCAGGATAATGCTCCTGCCACAAAGCAAAAATGGTTCAGGAATGGTTTGAGGAGCACAACAACGAGTTTGAGGTGTTGACTTGGCCTCCAAATTCCCCAGATCTCAATCCAATGGAGCATCTGTGGGATGTGCTGAACAAACAAGTCCGATCCATGGAGGCTCCACCGCACAACTTACAGGACTTGAAGGATCTGCTGCTAACATCTTGGTGTCAGATACCACAGCACACCTTCAGGGGTCTAGAGGAGTCCATGCCTCGACGGGTCAGGGCTGTTTTGGCAGCAACACAATATTAGGAAGGTGGTCATAATGTTATGCCTGATCGGTGTATGTATATACACACAGCTGTTCTCTGAATATACTGGAATGCTGTCAGTTTGAAACACAGTTAATGCACTTATTTTAATTAGTAATCAGATCTGGCACATGAACAAGTATGAATCATACTTGTTCATTTACCAAGTGCTGATGTTCATGACAAAGGCCATCATCACTGTAACAAGATCCTCAAGAGTGTCTATCTATCTATCTATCTATCTATCTATCTATCTATCTATCTATCTATCTATCTATCTATCTATCTATCTATCTATCTATCTATCTATCTATCAAATTCAAATTCAAATTCAAAATTGCTTTATTGGCATGACTGTAAATAATACAATATTGCCAAAGCATACATAAAACAATAATAAAAACATCTGTATAATAGAAGAAAATAATATCAAATATTATAATGCTATCAAATATTACAACATAACTTAAACTTAAATTAACAGTGTAACACAATAGAACATGTCAGAACACTTGGTACCACAGTGGTTAAACAAATATATACACACACACGTACTGAGGGTCACTGTGGTGGACGGTCGGGAAACACACTGAGGTCAGACACACACATTACACACATTCACCTGCTGTCTCTCAGGCTGTGGCACGTCCACACGTATCTCGAAGCCAGAGCTGCTGTCGGTCCCTCTCCTAATATTAACTTTATTTGTTCTACTTCACTCATGGCTGTAAAGTTCTTTATTCTGTTATTGAATTTTGTGAAGTAGAGATCTCTAATTGGTATGTATTTGTGGCAGTGAAGGAGGAAGTGCGTCTCTGTCTCGATCTCTCCTGTCCTGCAGTGAACACACACCCTTTGCTCTCTGGGTAACCAGCTCTTTCTGTGTCTGCCGGTCTCGATGGCTAGACTGTGCTCACTGAGCCTGTACTTGGTCAGGATCCGTCTCTGCTTTGTGTCTTTGACACTTTGGAGATATTTTTCTAATTCATAATTTGATTTCAGAGTTCGATAGAATTGTAATTTACTTTGTGTTTTAGTTTCCTCATCCCAATGTTCCAGATATGTATTTTTAGATTGTTTGAAGATTTGGTTTATTTTGATGTTTGGAGAAGCAGTGCTGGTCTGAGACTGGTTAGTGTTAGTAGAGTTAGTCAGGTTAGTAAGTCTCAGAACCAGCTGACTGAGGGGACTCTTTTCGGGGTTCAGTTCTTGGGTTTGTAATGCTTTAAAATGTAGCGATTCTGTGGGACTTGATTTTAGATGCATCCAGAATTTGAGGGATCTTTTTTGCATATTAATAATCAATGGGAATCGGCCTAATTCTGCCCTACATGCATTATTGGGTGTTCTTCTTTGTAATTTTAGGATCATTTTGCAGAATTCTGTGTGTAGGGCTTCTGTTGGATGTCTGTCCCATCTAGTGTAGCTCTGATCACTGAGTGGACCCCAAACCTCACTTCCATACAGCGCAATGGGCTGAATCACACTATCAAAGATTTTACACCAGATTGGAATTGGTAAATCAATGTTTTGGAATCTCTTCTTGATGGCGTATAGAGCTCTTCGAGCTTTATCTTTGAGAGCATTCACTGCCATACTGAAACTCCCCGATGCAGTGATGATCAGACCGAGGTAAGTGTACTGCATCGTGTGTTCTAGGGCGGTGCTGCCTAGACTGAACTGGTATCTGTGTTCCTGACATCTGGGCTTTTTCTGGAAGACCATAATGTTGGTCTTCTTGAGGTTTACTGCCAGGGCCCAGTTCTGGCAGTAGTTGTCCAGCAGGTCCAGGTGCTGCTGTAGTCCCTGTGCAGTGGGTGACAGCAGCACCAGATCATCTGCATACAGCAAGAGCTTGATGTTCTTGTCTTGTAGAGTGAGTCCGGGAGCTGTAGACCGTTCCAGCTGCACCGCTAGTTCATTAATGTAAATGTTGAACAGCGTTGGACTCAGGCTACAGCCCTGCCGCACTCCTGTCTTCTGGGTGAAGAATTCTGTATGTTTGGTGCCAATTCGTATTGCACATTTGTTGTTCGAATACATTGATTTAATTATGTCATAGGCTTTACCCCCTACACCGCTTTGTAAAAGTTTGTAATATAATCCGTCGTGCCAAATAGAATCAAATGCTTTTTTGAAATCAATAAAGCATGCAAATATTTTTCCGTTTTTGGTCTGTTTTACGTGTTTATTGATTAGGGTGTGTAGGGTGTAAATGTGGTCGGTTGTTCTGTGATTTGGAAGGAAGCCAATCTGACTCGGACTCAGGACATTGTGTTCGGTAAGGAAGTTTACAATTCTATTGTTTAAAATACTGCTAAATAACTTCCCCAGATTACTGCTCACACAAATGCCTCTGAAATTATTAGGGTCCAATTTATTTCCACTCTTATGAATTGGGGTAATAAGTCCTTGGCTCCAGATGTCAGGAAAACAGCCTGAACTAAGTACAATGTTGAATAATTTGAGCACAGCCGTCTGCAGCTCAGGTGTGCTGTGTTTCAGCATTTCACCCAGAATGCTGTCAGCACCACAAGATTTCTTACATTTTTGGCTTTTGAGTTTGTTTGTTAATTCTTCATGTGTAATTGGGAAGTCGAGTGGATTTTGATTATTTTTAATTGTGTCTTCATAAATTTGTAGATTTTGGTTGATCAGATTATAATTGTCATTGAGTTGTTTTGGTGGGATTTCTTTATATAAGTTTTCAAAATGTTTTGTCCAGATTTCTCCATCTTGTATTGGTAGGTCTTGTGGTTTTGTTGTGCTCAGATTATTCCACATATCCCAGAAGTGATTCTGATTTATTGACTGTTCTATCTCCTGTACATTTTTGGTCAGATGGTGTTGCTTTTTCACTCTAATTGTGTCTTTGTATATCTATCTATCTATCTATCTATCTATCTATCTATCTATCTATCTATCTATCTATCTATCTATCTATCTATCTATCGTTCTATCGTCTGTCTGTCTGTCTGTGTCTGTCTATCTATCTGTCTATCTGTCTGTCTGCATCACCTCATCGGATTATCTCTCCCCTAAGTGAAGATGTCTGTGAGTTGATTTCCTGCTTTTGTAACTCTGATCATCATTATGCAAAGACACTCATGCAGAAGGATTATGTTACACTCTAATACTAGTCATAAATAGCTGAAAAAGGATAACTTCTTTTGACTCTTATTTCATACCCTTTAGTGCGCAATACAAGAATCCCACTTTGTTTAATATTGAAAGCATTTCCAATTCCATCACATTTGGGAGTATGAAAATCAAGTTAATTTTGTATCTGTCAGATGCAGCTGAAAACCTACTGAAGATCTACAGTATATGAGATGACAAGTCATTCCAAGCCTTTCTTTCTTCAGAAATGATGAGCAATGTTCACAATGCTCTTTTTCATTCAATGCAAGCATGCTGTGGCCAGTGGCCATCACGATCGCTTCTCTTCGGCCGTTAATATAATTGGCGCCAAATTTGGTGCAACACATCTTTTGAGGGCGAGTAAATGAATTCTTATTTTTGGGTGAAATATTTTGTTAATAAATGAGAAAACAGCCTTTTTTGTCTCCCTCCATCATCAACCCATCCTCGTGCAACCACTAAACAAAATGTAACCCTCCATCTCTTTGTTTTTAATGAACTCTGTGTAGATTTAATCGAATTCCATCACTAACAGTCAAATTGTTTGAAGGAAGCATTTACAGAAGATTGTACAGCCTTACTTTTGCAATGAAATGTCACATACTAAAGCCTAAAGTCAACATGAAATCAGAACAAGTCAATTCATGTTTCTTGTCTTTTTGTGAACAATGTTATGCTGAAGAAGAAAATGTTTCCCTAATAATAATAAACAACATCTCCCAGGCTGCATCCAAAAACAGTCAGTAATTCCATAAAAAAATAAAATTAAAAACAAGGACAAATAAAACTGAAAAAAGATACAAATTAAATAAACAATTTAGTCTACTACTAATAATAGCCAACTATACAACAATTGTAATCAAATGTAAAAATAAAACTCAGGTATAATCTTCACCGTATGAATTAAATATACATTGATTCTTATTAAAGTTACTTAAGTTATTCAGTGAAGAGCAGTGAATGATTCTCGTTTTCTTTTGTTGTTTGATTAACATTAATGACACAGAAAGCAGCAGGTTTATTAGGCTGCTGTCACTTTAAGACCGAATGCACAGATCTAATATACTGACAAGCATTAATTACTTTCCCAACTGTTTATGTTCACTTAAGACATAACCGCTGCGTTTAAATGAAAACTCGGCAAGATAGGCATTTTGACATATTTTTGTGTGTATTTGTTCATTTAAGCGCACACCCGAAGCCCAAAGTAGCCTATAATTGTCTATGTTACGCTTTATCTCGGATCACGCACACAAAAAAAGCCTCTTTTTTTAAAGTCTTCTAAAGTTCTAAGTTTTCTAAAGTTTCTTTCGCAGCTCAATACGCTTTTGACTCTTTTTTTTGTGCCGAGCAAGAATAAATGAGTAGGCAAAAAGTCCCTGGATGACCTACTACTTCTGGCGAGATTCTGAAGTGTGTATTTGATGTACACTTTACTATCCCATGATGCCACGAGAGGGGATTTATGAATGGCAGTGAAGCGACGCATGTGACGCTGGAAGGTCAGATGATAATGGCAACATGGCGGATGTAGTATGTCCGGATTACATTCATACTAGATAGAACATCGTTTTTTAGCAGTCATGACGTAATTACTGGGGCTGGGACAATAAATCGATGCATCGCGAATCAAGAAATGATTCCGTATCGATTCTGAGATTTTCCGAATGCATCGTGATTCTCTTTTGAATCGATTCTGAGCTTTGTTTTTAACAGCAGATGGTGCTGCGTACTTTAGAAACACAGCTTGCTTCAAATTCCTTACACACACAACAACTGAACCTTCTATAAAATAATCATTCATAAAGTTTGAAAAGGTTGAAGCGAATTACAAGGGTGTTTGCAGTGGGCTGTTTACATTAATTTCGCATCATAAAAGCATTTTGAGGTGCAAGTACATTCTCAGACTCTTCAGCACTCTTCTTCATGAGCATTTGAGCGTGTGGTTAAAAACTAGCCTAGAGCGCCATCTGCTGTTAAAGACTAATCTCAGAGAGAGTATCGCGATGCATTCAGAAAATCTCAGAATCAATGCAATCAGCCCTAGTAATTACTTATTCAAAATAAGTACCTACTCAAACGAGTATGCGATTTGGGACGCAGCCCTAGACTGAATGATGTTATTGAACAATATTCATCAATTGTTTGCACAGATCTGCTCCATACCGTCATGCAAAGCCCACTTTTCACAATCCAGTCCATTCCAGATGTATAAAATCAAGTCCCACCCTACATTTCTGCAGGCATTAAGGTAGTGGAATTGTGTTGTCGATGCGGTTTCATGTGGTCTTTAACAGTTGCTGTCTTGCATCTACCTGAAGTTATTGAGTTCATTTAACTTCCCTATTGCTTATTTCATTGCGAGACAATTAAAGTGCGAGCTCAGATGAACCGTGCAAATAGAAACCTGCCCGAAACCCTCTACAAAACACAATAAACGCTGCAGAAAGAGCTTCTGGTGTGGTTTTGCAGAGAGCTCAGGAGAGCAATCACTGCTTATGAAAGGATATGCTGCTCTCTGCAAGTCATTTAATTAGACTGAATGCTTGTTTCACTTTCTCTAATGAAACACAATAAGACTTGCGTGGCACAGATCCGTTTTGTATCCTTTTTTTGACTGTGGGTTAAAAAACAAATCTAAATCTAATGAGATGAAAACACACACAGACCTCTCTCTATGCTTTTCTGTCATGTTTTTTTCCCTTTCCTTCCAACCAAAGCTTAAATAAGTCCCATCATCTCCATGACAACCGATGCGCCGGCAACATAGAAACATATTAATGTAAAACCATGGCAACGTTTTCCAATTGAATTAAGTAGCACCTGTGCACATTACAGAAGGAGATAAAAGAGCGGAGCGCTGGTGGGGCTGTTACACACAGCTGTGCCCACACGCCTTCAACTTCCACCATTATTCCCCAACAAATCCAACATTTTGTGTTGTTTATATGCACATATGTCCAAAGTGCCTTCTATAAGATGAAAGACATGAGATCTTCTTCAGGTTGTGGTGAATGTGATGGTGATAATTCATCTATAGTGTATCATTTCACTTGAGTGAAGTGTTGCTGATGTGGTAAATAATGAGTGAATGTCAGCTCTTTAGATGTTCTGGATAGTCACGGAGAGTCTATAAACAGAGAGAGAGAGAGAGAGAGAGAGAAATGAGCATCACATAAGACAGTAGAAATATATATATGTATATATATATATATATAGATTTTAATGTCATTTATTATTTAAATATACAAGCAAAATATTACAAAATGTATATATATATATACATAAATATTATATTTATGAAATATTTTGTATAAAATAAAAAGTGATATATAATTTTTTATTAGATATATATATTTTTTTTTTTTGTTAA
>RJVU01057277.1:1436836-1448377 GCA_003731715.1 Anabarilius grahami
TATTTAATACAAAATATTCTGTTGCACATTATATTACAAAAAAAAATTAATTTATAAAAAATATTTAGTATGTATGTGTATATGTATGAATGCATTATATACATACATACAGGTAATATCAGCAGAACTAATACATTTATTTCAGAATTTATTTCACTTTTCTTTCTAAATTACAGTACAGTTGTGAATCATGATTTGCTACTTGCTATTCCTAATTATGAGAAGAATAGGGTGAATATTTGCATGTTGATGCTTCAGTATGTGCTGCATCAGATATATTTGCATTGAGTGTTGGACTTTTAATTAGGAACATCTTAGAGAGCATTTGATCATACGGAAGAATTACTGAACATTTTCAATGTATACATGACAACACTTTGAAGCCAGAAGCCTTAATATGTGTGTGTGTGTGTGTGTGTGGAAAACAGTTGAAAGATTTCCAGGTTCTCCATTGTGTGTTTTATTCTCCAGCGCTGGAATAACAGTATCTCTCCATCAGTAATGAATGGAGCTCACAGTCACCTTCATACAGCAGCAGCATCTCTCATCCGAACTAAAGGAGATGGAGAACGCTTTCAAGCTAAAGATCTCATACCCTCCTACATCACGACCGCGGTGTAATTGCTGAATGTTATGTTCCACATGCTGAAAAATAACAGCTGTATCTTATGAATATTTATGATAAATATAGCTATTGGTGATAAATATTTAATTGTAGCTCTTTCAGAGGCCTGTTCATGCACAGACTGAGAGAGGCCTGTTTAACACTCTATCATCTATCTATCTATCTATCTATCTATCTATCTATCTATCTATCTATCTATCTATCTATCTATCTATCTATCTATCTATCTATCTATCTATCTGTCTGTCTGTCTGTCTGTCTGTCTATCTGTCTGTCTGTCTGTCTGTCTGTCTATCTATCTGTCTATCTGTCTATCTATCTGTCTGTCTGTCTATCTGTCTATCTATCTATCTGTTTGTCTGTCTGTCTTCTGTCGTTTGTTCGTTCTATCGTTCATTCGTTCTATCTATCGTTCTTTTGTTCATTCTACCTATCTATCTCTGTCTATCGTTTGTTCTATCTATTTATCTATCTATTCTTCATTCAATCTATTGTTCATTCTATTGTTTGTTCTATCCTTTGTTGATTTGTTCATTCTATCTTTCCATCTATCGTTTGTTCGTTCTATCGTTTGTTTGTTTGGTTTATCTATCTATTGTTCGTTTGTTAAGTCGTTCTATCATTGTTTTGTTCGATCTAGCTATCGTTCTTTCATTTGTTCTATCTATCTATCATTTGTTCTATCTATCGTTCATTCTATCGTTTCTTCTATCATCTATCTACCTATCTATCTATTGTTCTTTCTATCATTCTATATATCGTTCTATCATTCTATTTATCTGTTGTTCTTTCTATCATCTATCTATCTATCTATCTATCTATCTATCTATCTATCTATCTATCTATCTGTTTGTTTGTCTGTCTGTCTGTCTGTCATTCTTTCGTTAATTCGTTCTGTCTGTCTGCTGTTCGTTTGTTCTGTATGTCTATCATTCATTCTATCATTCGTTCTATTTGATCGTTCGTTTGTTCATTTTATGTCGTTCGTTCTGTCTGTCTGTCTACCATTCGTTCATTCTGTATGTCTATTTATCATTCGTTCTATCGTTTGTTCTATCTATCTATCGTTCGTTTGTTTGTTTGTTTGTTCTGTTGTTCATTCATTCTGTATGTCTATTTATCGTTCGTTCTATCTATCGTTCTTTTGTACATTCTACCTATCTATCTCTGTCTATCGTTTGTTCTATCTATCTATGTATTCTTCATTCAATCTTTTGTTCGTTCTATTGTTTGTTCTATCTTTTGTTCATTTGTTCGTTCTATCTTTCCATCTATCGTTTGTTCGTTCTATCGTTTGTTTGTTCGGTTTATCTATCTATTGTTCGTTTGTTCATTTGTTCTATCATTCTTTTGTTTGATCTAGCTATCGTTCTTTCGTTCGTTCTACCTATCGTTCTTTTGTTCTATCTATATCTNCTATCTATCTATCTTTTGTTCGTTCTATCATTCATTCATTCTATCTATTGTTCTATCTATCATTTGTTCTATCTATCGTTCATTCTATCGTTTCTTCTATCATCTATCTATCTATCTATCTATTGTTCTTTCTATCATTCTATATATCGTTCGATCATTCTATTTATCTATTTTTCTTTCTATCATCTATCTATCTATCTATCTGTTTGTCTGTCTGTCTGTCTGTCATTCGTTCGTTCATTTGTTCTGTCTGTCTGTCTGCTGTTCGTTTGTTCTGTATGTCTATCATTCATTCTATCATTCGTTCTATTTGATCGTTCGTTTGTTCATTTTATGTCGTTCGTTCTGTCTGTCTGTCTGCCATTCGTTCATTCTGTATGTCTATTTATCATTCGTTCTATCGTTTGTTCTATCTATCTATCGTTCGTTTATTTGTTTGTTCGTTCTGTTGTTCATTCGTTCTGTATGTCTATTTATCGTTCGTTCTATCTATCGTTCTTTTGTACATTCTACCTATCTATCTCTGTCTATCGTTTGTTCTATCTATCTATGTATTCTTCATTCAATCTATTGTTCGTTCTATTGTTTGTTCTATCTTTTGTTCATTTGTTCGTTCTATCTTTCCATCTATCGTTTGTTCGTTCTATCGTTTGTTTGTTCGGTTTATCTATCTATTGTTCGTTTGTTCATTTGTTCTATCATTCTTTTGTTTGATCTAGCTATCGTTCTTTCGTTCGTTCTACCTATCGTTCTTTTGTTCTATCTATATCTATCAATCTGATTGTTCTCTGTCTGTCTATCTATCATTCGTTTGATTGTTCTATCTATCGTTTGCTCTATCTATCGTTTCTTCTATATATCTATCATTTGTTGGTTTGTTCATTCTATCGTTCGTTTGTTCTATCTATCGTCAGTTTGTTCTATCTACTGTTCGTTTTATCGTTCAGTTGTTTTATCTGTCATTCTTTCATTCGTTCTATCTATTGTTCTATCTATCATTTGTTCTATCTATCGTTCATTCTATCGTTTCTTCTATCATCTATCTATCTATCTATCTATCTATCTATCTATCTATCTATCTATCTATCTATCTATCTATCTATCTATCTAATCTATCTATCTATCTATCTTTTGTTCGTTCTATCATTCATTCATTCTATCTATTGTTCTATCTATCATTTGTTCTATCTATCGTTCATTCTATCGTTTCTTCTATCATCTATCTATCTATCTATCTATTGTTCTTTCTATCATTCTATATATCGTTCGATCATTCTATTTATCTATTTTTCTTTCTATCATCTATCTATCTATCTATCTGTTTGTCTGTCTGTCTGTCTGTCATTCGTTCGTTCATTTGTTCTGTCTGTCTGTCTGCTGTTCGTTTGTTCTGTATGTCTATCATTCATTCTATCATTCGTTCTATTTGATCGTTCGTTTGTTCATTTTATGTCGTTCGTTCTGTCTGTCTGTCTGCCATTCGTTCATTCTGTATGTCTATTTATCATTCGTTCTATCGTTTGTTCTATCTATCTATCGTTCGTTTATTTGTTTGTTCGTTCTGTTGTTCATTCATTCTGTATGTCTATTTATCGTTCGTTCTATCTATCGTTCTTTTGTACATTCTACCTATCTATCTCTGTCTATCGTTTGTTCTATCTATCTATGTATTCTTCATTCAATCTTTTGTTCGTTCTATTGTTTGTTCTATCTTTTGTTCATTTGTTCGTTCTATCTTTCCATCTATCGTTTGTTCGTTCTATCGTTTGTTTGTTCGGTTTATCTATCTATTGTTCGTTTGTTCATTTGTTCTATCATTCTTTTGTTTGATCTAGCTATCGTTCTTTCGTTCGTTCTACCTATCGTTCTTTTGTTCTATCTATATCTATCAATCGTTCTATCTATCGTTTGTTCTCTGTCTGTCTATCTATCGTTCGTTTGATTGTTCTATCTATCGTTTGTTCTATCTATCGTTTCTTCTATATATCTATCATTTGTTGGTTTGTTCATTCTATCTATCATTTGTTCATTCTATCGTTCGTTTGTTCTATCTATCGTTAGTTCGTTCTATCTACCGTTCGTTTTATCGTTCATTTGTTCTATCTATCATTCTTTCGTTCGTTCTATCTATCTATCTTTTGTTCGTTCTATCATTCATTCATTCTATCTATCTATCTATCTATCTATTGTTATTTCTATCATTCTATATATCGTTCTATCATTCTATTTATCTATTTTTCTTTCTATCATCTATCTATCTATCTGTTTGTTTGTCTGTCTGTCTGTCTGTCATTCGTTCGTTCATTTGTTCTGTCTGTCTGTCTGCTGTTCGTTTGTTCTGTATGTCTATCATTCATTCTATCATTCATTCTATCATTCGTTCTATTTGATCGTTCGTTTGTTCATTTTATGACGTTCGTTCGTTCGTTCTGTCTGTCTGCCATTCGTTCATTCTGTATGTCTATTTATCATTCGTTCTATCGTTTGTTCTATCTATCTATCGTTCGTTTGTTTGTTTGTTTGTTCTGTTGTTCATTCATTCTGTATGTCTATTTATCGTTCGTTCTATCTATCGTTCTTTTGTACATTCTACCTATCTATCTCTGTCTATCGTTTGTTCTATCTATCTATGTATTCTTCATTCAATCTTTTGTTCGTTCTATTGTTTGTTCTATCTTTTGTTCATTTGTTCGTTCTATCTTTCCATCTATCGTTTGTTCGTTCTATCGTTTGTTTGTTCGGTTTATCTATCTATTGTTCGTTTGTTCATTTGTTCTATCATTCTTTTGTTTGATCTAGCTATCGTTCTTTCGTTCGTTCTACCTATCGTTCTTTTGTTCTATCTATATCTATCAATCTGATTGTTCTCTGTCTGTCTATCTATCATTCGTTTGATTGTTCTATCTATCGTTTGTTCTATCTATCGTTTCTTCTATATATCTATCATTTGTTGGTTTGTTCATTCTATCTATCATTTGTTCATTCTATCGTTCGTTTGTTCTATCTATCGTCAGTTTGTTCTATCTACCTTTCGTTTTATCGTTCAGTTGTTTTATCTGTCATTCTTTCATTCGTTCTATCTATTGTTCTATCTATCATTTGTTCTATCTATTGTTCATTCTATCGTTTCTTCTATCATCTATCTATCTATCTATCTATCTATTGTTCATTCTGTCATTCTATCTATCTATTGTTCTTTCTATCATTCTATATATCGTTCTATCATTCTATCTATCTATCTATCTATCTATCTATCCTCATAATCATTTAAACTAGTAAAGGCAAAAGAGGAGATTAAAACAGTGAAACCCTTAAAGAAATGCTGGAACTGCAGCACAGACACACATCTGAACTCTTGTGGCATCTATAAACCCATTAACCGATGAAATTATAGATGTGTTTCATTAGGGATAAACAACATGCTTGAGGAATTTTCATGGACATCTCATCTGTTTATCCAGTGTTTGTTGCTAGCGTTGGCGCTGGTCCTAAACCCGCGATAGACAGAGTCCACAATGATCCAGATAGAAAGAGAGAGAGACCAGTGTGGTAACATAATCATGTGAGATAAAAGGAAAATCCTGTTACGCACACTAACACACAGCTTACATCAAGAGCCAAGAGAGAAATGGGAAAAATGTACTTCTGATAAAAAAGCCATGTTACTCTTAAAACATTAATGCCTCAATGAAAGCCTCCAACACTTTCCGAACACCCTCCTCTCTGAATCCATAAGCAGGGGCCGCGCGCATAATGATGAAAAACAACACTTCCTCCCCCCGCACTTTCTCTCTCGCTCACTAAAAAGCCTGATGGCTTTGTGTATCATGTTTTTCAACCTTCTCTTTTCAATCCTGCACTGAGTTCGACTTTATGTTTTTCATATTCTTCTCTTATTTTTTTTCCTCTTCCTCTTCTTACTTCCTGTGAGTCAGCCGTTAGGGAGGAAATACCATCCAGCTGGACTTTATTTCTAATGCAAAAACAGGTTTTAATGTGCAACCCTCCAAACAAAGGCAGGAATCCACCGCGATGTTTTCTCATCAGCTCTTGTAAATTCCTGTACACCTACTTCATTTGTAGGGCTACTCAAAGGCAAAGTGCAGTCAGCGAGGTTGTGTAACCTTTGCTTATTTAAGTGTGTCATGAGCTGAAAGTAGCTTATGTAACTTTACTAGATGGCAAAAATCTGTAGTCCACATAATGCGACATGCGCTCTGACAGCCTAACTAAAAAGATATTTCTCCTCGCTCGTCAAAAGAGCAACTTGCTTGCTTCGTCTCGTCTTATTTTGTTGTCGTGTTGCAGTAGGTAACAGCTTGGTTTACTCGCTGTGAGCAGTGAAAGTTTACCTAAAAATGAAAATTCACCTTCATATGGCTCAATGTTTAGGTAAATGTTCACACTACAGTAAATGTTTGGTACAGAAGCTGTAAAGCACTTAAAAAGACACAATAAACACCACGAAAACAGTCTGTGCGACATTAGATGTAAATATAAGATTTTCTGATAATCTGCTCTCATTCAAATATGGCACATGCAAAAAAATGATGTTTTTCCTCAGTATTTTTGTCTTGTTTTCCAGTACGAATATCTAAACATTCTTAAATCAAGATACATTTACTGAAAAAGCAAAACGACTGAAGATATTAAGTTTTGTTTACTGAAAAATGCTGGGTTAAAAACAACCCAAGTTGGGTTGAAAATGGACAAACCCAGAGATTGGGTTGTTTTAACCCAGCGGTTGGGTTAAATGTTTGCCCAACGTGCTGGGCATTTTTATTTAACCCAACTATAGTTTAAAAATGACTATATGGCTGGCTTAAAATGAACCCAAAATCAGACACATAATTACTAGAGGCAACAATAATAATCAAAAGGTGAACATTTATTAATAATAGTTTATTGTTTAATTATTATTTATTAATTCAGTAATTCAGTCATTTTTAAACAATAGTTGAGTTAAATAAAACTACCCAGCAGGTTGGGCAAACATTTAACTCAACTGCTGGGTTAAAACAACCCAATCTCTGGGTTTGTCCATTTTCAACCCAACTTGGGTTGTTTTAACCCAGAATTTTTTAGAATGTATCAAAATTAAGTGTTTTGCTTTAAACAAGAAAATAATCTTTGAAAACTCTGATATTTGTTCTTGTTTTAAGGATAAAATCACTTACTTTTGACATTTTTCAGAAATCAAAACGTAATATTTTAAAACATTTTGCTTTTTTTTCAGTAAGTGTATCTTGATTTAAGAATGCTTAAGAAAGAAATTAATAGCATTGCACTGTAAAATGTTCTAAAAAGTTTCTGGCTTCATTTTTTTCATGTTTGCAGTTATATTAAACTGATTTTTAATCAGTTGAAATTGGTTAAATTAATTGGAAAAACATTTTTTGCCATGAGCCCATGACTTATTGATCATATAATTTTTTTAAATGTACAGGTGGAATGATAAGATGGTGAGTAAATTGTCATTTTTGGGTGAACTATTGTTTTAATTTCTTAAAGGATTAGTTCACTTCAGAATTAAAATTTCCTGATAATTTACTCACCCTCATGTCTTTCTTTCTTCAGTCGAAAAAAAATGAAAGTTTTTGAGGAAAACATTCCAGGATTTTTCTCCATATAGTGGACTTCACTGGGGTTCAACGGGTTGAAGGTCCAAATGTCAGTTTCAGTGCAGCTTCAAAGAGCTCTACATGATCCCAGACGAGGAATAAGAGTCTTATCTAGAGAAACCATCGGACATTTTCAAAAAAAATAAACATTTATATCCTTTTTAACCACAAATACTCATCTTGCACTGCTCTGTGATGCGCCACACATTACATAATCATGTTGGAAAGGTCACGCATGACGTAGGCGGAAGTACCAATCCAGTGTCTACAAAGTGAACGTTCAAAGATTGAGTCAAACGGCCTTTAGAAAAAAGGTAAAACAACGATGATGGACGATTTTGAAGTTGGAGGAGAAAATGAGATGGAGCTTTTCGCCCTACCGCGGTACTTCCGCCTACGTCACGCGTGACCTTTCCAATGTGATTACGTCATGCGTGGAGCATCACAGAGCAGTGCAAGATGAGTATTTGTGGTTAAAAAGTATATAAATGTTAATTTTTTTAGAAAATGACCGATTGTTTTTCTAGATAAGACTCTTATTCCTCGTCTGGGATCGTGTAGAGCTCTTTGAAGCTGCACTGAAACTGACATTTGGACCTTCAACCCCTTGAACCCCAGTGAAGTCCACTATATGGAGAAAAATCCTGGAATGTTTTCATCAAAAACCTTCATTTCTTTTCGACTGAAGAAAGAAAGACATGAACATCTTGGATGACATGAGGGTGAGTAAATTATCAGGAAATTTAAATTCTGAAGTGAACTAATCCTTTAATTGACCAGATACAGTATGTTTAATAGGGTTTAGAAGATGCTCGTGTTTCTTCCTCAAATATCGCGTATTCGAAGCACGGAATGAGATGTTCACTTCTCGGGGAGAGATTTTTCCAAACTTTGGCTCTGGAGAACGTTGTGATGTTGTCAAGATAAACCTGTCATTCTTTATTCTTCTAGATGAACTGCTGGAATATTGCCGACACATTACATAACCCGTGCGGCATTCCTTCAAGCCTTTCAGATGTGCAGAGAGTGATTCTGCCCTGATAGCGCTTGAGCTTGTGCTGTATTGTGGTTTGTTAGCTAATCAATTGTAATTTGGTTTGAATCCTTATAATGTAGACGAGAGAAAGTTTGGAGAGAAATTAAAGATTGCAGCAGTGCCATGCAAAAGGAGAAAGACTATTGCAGTGTATATACACACTACCAAAGAAACATTTGGCTTCAGAATTTTTAAAAGAAATTAATATTTTCATTCATCAAGGACGCATTAAACTGATCAAAAGTAACAGTAAAGACGTTCTAAAAGTTGTAACTTCTTCCTGAGTCTCTCCATCAGTGTCGACTCCGGTTTGAACAATGTAAGGATGAACACCGTTACTGACAATCCTCATTTTGGCTGCGTGAGATTCTGGAAAGGGGGCGGGAGCAGCAGCTCATTTGCATTTAAAGGGACACACACAAAAACGGCGTGTTTTTGCTCACACCCAAATAGGGGCAAATTTGACAAGCTATAATAAATGATCTGTGGGGTATTTTGAGCTGAAACTTCACAGACACATTCTGGGGACACCAGAGACTTATATTACATCTTGTGAAAAGGGGCATTATAGGTCCTCGTTAAACAGTACGGTCCCGAGCGACATTTGTTCACATTCATGTTCTCACAACATTGCATTGTGTTAATTTTAGGCCCTGTTTATAAGTGATTGATTTGAAACACTCTATTTCCACTCCACATAAAATAGTGTACAAGAAACACTAGTCTCTTACAAACAGTGTTGGGGGTAACACATTACAAGTAATGCAAGTTACGTAGTCAGATTATTTTTTCAAGTAACTAGTAAAGTGACGCATTACTTTTAAATTGACAAATATATCTGAGTTACTTTTTCAAATGCAGGTTACTTTGTTTTCCCATTTATTGACTGACTCATTTATTTTAGTCACTTTTGCGTTACTTTTTCTCATCTGGGCTGGGTTTGTTTTTTAACCCTTATAAGGGCTTTGGGGTCTTTTTTTTTTATTTTAAAATTAAAATTGGAGTGATATCTTGTTTTTATGTTAGTGTAGAAAAAAAAAGTCACACTCAGGGTCTTTGGGGTCTCTAGAGACCCCAGGCAACAAAATGTAATTTTGTAACAAAATAATTGTTTTTTTAAAACAAAATTTAATTTGACTATGTTTATTAATGTTTTTACTTCATATTTTTGCCGTTTTTGGAGGATTTATCATATCTTTTAAATTTATATAAATAAATATATAAATATTTTGTTGAGTAGGTTTTTATACAAAAACAGCTTTTTATGTAAAATTCACTTTATAAAAGACCCACATTTCTAACTTTCATTCATGGGGATAACATGGATAATTTGACATGGTTTAGTGTAAGATTTTTGCCCATCTTTTGGAAAATGCAGTTTTAAAAGTAAAAAAAGTATCACTTTTACCAGTAGATGCTGCAGAGCTCCACTATGTCCTGTTTGACTGACTGAAAGACTCTTTTCACAAGTATTTTTTCAGTTGGATTTATATCTACATATTATGAAATCACAATTATAACAATAAAAGCTACTTTTTGTCAAAGTTTTTCAATAATGTTGATTTTGAGGATGAATTTTGTCCATTTTCTAAATGGGGTCTCATCATAATGTAACAATATTGTAGCAGATTGTAGTTCTAGACTAAATGCGAACACATTTACTCCTTTCGCACAAAAACTGATTCAGTATTCCTCAAAATATAAATAAAAACAGTGAAACGCAAACGTAGGCAATAATTAAATATGTTAAATTACACAAATACACTTTATGTATTTAATCTCACTTTATTAAGCAATGTCTTTTCTGCTGACCTTCAGTTCAGCCAGACTAATAAACACAGGCTTACAGGCATGAATTTGCATTTCCTTCAGCCTGAGGCTCATTTATTTCACTTTTGGTGTGAAAGGGACTTTACATTTGCCAAAAATAACTTTTAGGGTTTTTTTGTAATTAAAAAACAAACACAGCCCAGATGAGAAAAAGTAACGTAACACATTACTTTCCATAAAAAAGTAACTAACACAATTAGTTACATTTTTAGGGAGTAACGCAACATTGTAAAGCATTAGTTTTAAAAGTAACTTAACACTGGTTACAATAGAGTTTGACATTAACATGTTGCTAAATTAATGATATGATGCTCTAGTAAGCACAAAAATATGCAGAACACACAAATATTGAGTAAAATAGTCAATTTCACCATGTTCAATATGCATTACTCTTGAATAAGGTGTCTTGTATGTGTTTGTGTTTGTGTGTGTGATGATCATCCCAATTATTAGGAGTGTCTCCAGACCCCCGCCGGTCCCTGGCTGCGCTGCACACTTAGCTTATTAGTTTTAGTGAGGTGTCTGGTGTGAATCCGCTGCACCTCAACGATCTGATAAGTGGCTCGCTTCTTCCACTTTGTGTCGTTACCTCAGCTGAACCTTTTAGTGCCGCTCTGAAGATGCAAGGACAGGCGAGGGACCTGCGGACGGGCTCTTGATTAGCTAAACTCTTACACACATATGATGGAAGAGGTTTATTTGTCAGCATGAGGCAGTTCAGTGTAGAATATCTGGGTTGAACTGGATTGCAAGTGGTGCAGCTGGTTAGGAAAATATCCTGAGCATGTTTAATATAAACTGTTTACATTTACCTTTGCGCCGGCATGTTCACATGACATCATACACCTGCGTCTTGGCCAGAGTTATTTTACTATATATTTTACTGTTTTTATATATATTTTACTGTTATGGTTTTTAATAATATTTTGAATAAGCTTTTATTTTTTATATTTTTAGTTTTCATTAATTTCCTTAATTTTAGACATTTTTTTTGTGCTTTTACTAGTATATTT
>RJVU01057277.1:1480140-1492982 GCA_003731715.1 Anabarilius grahami
CCTCTATTTATTTAATACTTGTTTTTGGTTTTATTTTGCACATTTATGCAGAATTTCTTCAATAAAATGTGCCAAATCTCCAAAACAATGTTCATTTTTAGCTGATGTCACAAGTCCCGCCTCTTACATCACATGACTCCTTTCTGGTATGTAACGCCCACTTTTCCCAATCCAATCAATTCATGTGACCTGAGCTGTCCTCCGAATTCATTTTATAGATCTATACTCATGCTGCACTGTAAAAAAAAAAGATTTTTTTAAGATGTAAATAAAGGTTATTGGAGTACTAATACTAATACTAATTTCATGTTTAATTCAGTTATTTGTAGTTATGTGTGAAATCTACAAGCAATTTCTAAGTGAAAATTGTTTCAACGTATATTAAGTCATTTGTGATTATTTTGTAGTTATTTTAGGAGAAACTTCTGAGACAAAGTCAAAAATATGAGCTCTGAGCAGGCATGAAATGATCCTGCGGGATGTGTGCGATGCGTGAACTGATGAGGAATGTTTTGTGTTGTTGTAGTTGGGATAATGTACGATCCCAGAGCAAACAGTGAGTTCTCCTTTCCAGCTCCTAATCTTTGACACAAAGACACTGGAATCTGGCCCGTCTCTCTCTCTCTCTCTCTCGGCTGCGTGACAGATTGGAAGAGAGTGTGGGTTGCAGTTCGTAATCACATAGACCATAAAGAAAGTATGGCAGAGGAACTGACGGCTGTCTTTATCAAGCCGGCCGCATGTTGGAAAAGCAATTTGGTATCGTTTCACTCATTCAGAGGAAGGTAGGAAGCATTTAGGAAAGGTCTGAGCCAGAGAAATGCTGCTGGAAATGCAGACATTATGGATTATAAAGATTTAATAAGGGAATAAATTGAATTAGGAACAAACAGGAACTGGATTTGTTGTGTTTAAATATGTGTGTTTATTGCTCAGCGTTTGCTCTTTCTCAGCTCAGGAGTTTTTACGTACGTTTCAGATATTTCTCCAGCATTGCACACTTTATCTCGGTGAATCTGAGCAGTATTTGAGACATTGTTGTGATCTGAAAAGGAAGTCTCAATTTGCTCTCCATCTAATCTCATTTCTGTCTACAAGAAACAACTGAGATGTTAGAGGTTTGTTTTGTGAAGCTCAATGGAGTTTTTCACATATTTGCCACATATTAGTTGTCATGCAATAAGATTATAGAGCTTTAAAATGAATGCAGATCTTTGATTAGAAGCATTTGAATCAATTTTGAGTTTGATTGCATTCTTTATCATGGCAAATCTGAGTATTGTGCGAGATATTTTTGAGATCTGAAACTCTATAAAACTAATTTCTCAGAAAAACTAAAATGAAGTGGTTAATGAGTTCTTATTTATGGAGGCCCTAAAAGGACATGAGATGGGAGGAAAAATTATATGTCAGTGCTTTGCATTCTCTCGCAAATGTTTTGAGTTCTTCGTGAGCGAAAGCAAAACATTTTCGAGAGAAAGCTAAAGCATTGATATTTTTTTTTTTCCCCTCCCATCATATTTTTTCCATCACCATGTCTCTTTACTTACTTGCGTTTCACATATTTCATTTCACCTGATATTAGAGAAATAATACAAATAAATAAATGAGAAAATAGTTGCCGTGCAGTAAGAGTATATCGCTGAATTTAATGAGAAATATTTGAGTTAATGTTAAATTTTATCTTGTCAAAAGCACTACATTGAGCTGAATAATGATTAATATCTTCTGTAGAGCCGCTTTAGAGCTGAAATTGAAATAATTTCATTATTTTGCCACATATTTATTTCTGCGAAGCTCTTTCAAAACAATCTGCATTGTATGCTATAGAAATAAATGTGACATTTTATGAGATCTCTAAAAATTAATTCAGGGGACCTGTTTGCACAGCTTAAATAAATGCATGGTTGCAACTTAAAAATTCTAATGTATTGATTTAATTAAACCTTTTAAGTTGCAAACATTATTTTGTAGATTTCTGTTGACATAATAATGTTGATCATTACATCAACTTAATATTGTCTGTAATTTAAACTCAAATGGCGTTTTTAAAAATTAGGTTATAGTAACTTAATGAAATTGTCTTGATAACTTCAGAAATTAGGCAGTGGATTTCTAGTTCCCAGCATGCTTTAAATGTTGAAATTAAGCATTCATTTATTTGTTTTTAGTGAAGGGAAAAGACCTGTTAGTGATTAATGCTGTTATGTTTGACATTTAAAATAGTTTCTGTAATGTTGAAGTTTGTGCTGAAGAGTAGAAACATGAAGAATAACACACTTTATAAGCAATGACTGCGCTAATGCCAGTGACAAGTTATATCTTATTTGTTCATTAAATATACATGTTAAATAAGTTATGTTAGCATGTGCTATGACAGCTGTTGATTTGAACTGAGATAGATAAGATTAATTGGTTCCAGGGCTACAACTCTGGTAGTTGGAGCAACTTCATTTTTTAAACTTAAAAATGTGTTCATGCTACAAATTAAGTTCCTCTAACTCAATGCAGCTTGTTGGTTGAACGTACTCAAAGTTGTCATAACTCAAAAAATTGATTCAAACTGTTGAGCCAACACATTATTTAGCAGAAAATGCAAAAGAAAAATGCAAAAGAAGATTGCATTCTGGGAGAAACAACTGAGATGTTGCTTTGTGATTCTCTCTCCGGTGGGCCGTATGGTTTCGGGCTGGTAGATTAAATGAACACCTGCCTCAGGATAAAGAGCCTCGGGCTGGTAAACCCATGACTAGTAAACACAGTCAGTGTGTGTTTGATTTGTAATCGTTTAGTGGTCCTAATTGGCTGCAGATCTGGTGGGACGCATGTCTAGTGTGCTTACGATAGAATAACTGCAGGTTTTATTGCATTTCAGCTTTGAACTGGTGACATCTCACCCAAATACTGAACTACAGGACTGCTAGTTAGCACCAGCCACTAGTTACTGTAAGTGCAGTCTCTGTTGGTAGCATGTTTGCAATTATTTGAATCCACAGGAACTTAAAAACCCCCTACGAGTTTGCAGCCATTTTACAGTGCAGAGCTTTCCTGAACCTCTGACCCGTGGTGAGAACGAGATAAACTGTTTGTTTTTCCAGACGCGGTTACGGCGGAGAGTAAACTTCAAATTATACTGTAAGTGCCATTGCTGCCGCTCACAGCTGGTCTCAACCGGGTCCTCCTCATCAGGCGGCTTTTGGCAGCATCTCTTAACGCTTTCATAATTAAGTTTTTAAAGACAGCTAATCAGCAAAGCCAGACGACGCTTCAGTTTGGACCAACCAGACGTGTTTTTTTGATTCTTGCGACCAACTTTGTTTAAAAATATTTTCTTAATTATTTTTTGCAGGCATTCTTTTTGAAAGCTCCTAATTTGTTCGCCTGCTGTCGGTCGAGATTAAGAAACAGAGGGGGAGGCGTGAGACGCCGCGTAAAGTCACAGATTATCGAAACGGCTCGTGTTTTCGGGATATTTTTGCCTGACTAAGCTCGCGTGTGGAAATCGTTGCACCGGTCTGCGCACTTCCATTTCACAGACAGAGAGAGACGTATACAGCGTTTATGTTTTAAATATACCTGCAGGGCGAAAGTGCAGCAGAATATTTGTATTGCGGCGTTCCAGGTACGAGTGTTTAAATGAGTTTCGTGATGGGTTCACCTCCTCCTTCCTCTTGACATTTCAAAGGCACGAGCCGCTCGCCGCTGTAAGCCGGGTCTTACTGTAATCTTTCTGTCCCTTTTTTATCCACGCTATTGATATTGTGGTTGGGTTATAAACTCTTAATGAGGCTCTGCCTTTCCCAGTGCCAGATTTTTGCTGGAAACTATGAAGCAAGCTTGCGGAGTTTAAGCAAAAAAACGTTTATTTATAGTGATGCTTTAAACCAGAGTTTCCTACTGCAGTTTTGCTTGGTGACTCAGACTGTGACGACCAGAACTGTTTATTGTACAAAAGTAAGCAAATATGTGCTTAACATGACATGAGTAGGAAAATTGTGAATTATGTTTGCATTGCACAATAATTCATTGCACATAATTTGCGTTACTTTTACACGCTTTTGACTTGATTTACACTTTATCAGTTCATGCATTCCCTGGCATGTTTATCCTTGCATTTAATATAGTCTGAGGCTTTTTTACCTTGCATAGTTTTGCATAATCTTGGACCAAAATATACGGGATAAACTGATTTATTTTGTTGTCCTAACTATGCATCAGTTATATTTATGCATTTGGCAGATGCTTTCATCCAAAGCAACTTGCATTGCATTCAGTTCATGCATTCCCTAGGAATCGAACCCTTGACCTTGGCATTGCTGGTGCCACGCTCTACAGTTTGAGCTAAAGGAATGCATAATTATGAAGTTAGTTGTTTTTTTATTATTTGCATTTAAACATTCTGCAGAATTTCATCTTATCAATTTCAGTCAAGACTGAAAACTCACAACTCGGGTAAATATAATTTTTTTTGCCTGATTATTTTGCTAAAAACAAGCGCTCCGGTGTGGCTCTCCAGGGTCAAATCGTAGCATTAGTGCAAATGCCTCATCTTAACATGAGAAAATCGTATGACAGACATGTGCAAATAAACACGGACCCTTTTTAGAGACTCAGAGGCCCTCCATACCACCAGTGAATGGAAAGAGCCAAGTCAGGGAAAAACAGAGGCCTTGTTCTAAAAACAAGAACATGATGGCCGTATCTCTGTTTTCAGATAGACCTCAGGAATTTTAAGAGGCCGGAGCGGCCCACTCGCTCCTGAGCTCTTCCTGAAGCGCTTCGCTGTCAAATACTGATGCTTTGTTTCTGTGACCCCCCTTGAGTCTTAGAGAACTTGGTTTGTTCCAGCTTTTAATGCCTACATAATCTCATTAATATTAATAGGTATTATATGGCACATATAGGTGCCAACAATGGCAATGTTTCACTTATGTTTCAACTTTGAAGATAATTAAATACAGAGTGTAAATGACTTTATTACAAGTCACATTTGGATTTAATTTATCGCTAAAAGCTTTTTCTCTGACAAAGTTGCATCATTTACTGATGAGTTGCGCAATTACTAGGGATTTGCACAGATTTGTAATTTTCTAAAGTTGTTTATACTTAAAAGTTCATAATTTAGATGCTGTCTGTACATTGATATAAGTTAAAGTTCCCCTGCAGTCGTTTTATCCTTTAAAACATCTTTGATAATCAAAATGACATATTTAAATGATTTTTTTTTTGTTTTTGTAAAAATGTAAAGAATATATAGGATAAATGTAGGTTGCATAAAAAAAATGTAAAAATTGTATGTGATTATGTATTAAGATGTAAGTAATATATAGGATCAATTTAACTTGCATTAAAAATAATGTAAAACGTAAAAATTGTATGTAAAAATTGAAATAAGATAAATTCAAGGTGCATTAAAAATCATGTAAAAATTGTATATTAAAATTTAAATAATATATTTAAAAACAATCCAAAACATTTAAAAATTGCATGTAAAATGTAAATAATTTATCTTGCATTAAAAATCATGTAAAAATTGTAGGTAAAAATGTAAATACTATATAGGATCAATTTAATTTGCATTAAAAATAACGTAAAACGCATGTATGTAAAGATGCAAATAATATACATTTTATCCATTAAGACATCTTTGATTTTCCAAATGACATATTTAAATGTTTTCTCCAGTGAAAATAATTTCTTCATGCGTTAAAATATCTTGAATGTAACTCGACACCGTTGCTTCATTTAGTATACGCAGATTCATGAATATGCAAATTAGTCTCTGCCTCCACTCAATCACACCAGCTCGGATTACCTGATCCACTCGCTCAACTGTTGTAAACGCTACACAACGTGGCAAGTGGAAATATTGGTTAAATTCAGTCATAAATGTCTGAACCAGAAACTGATTCAGAAGAAGAATAGGAAGTGGAGAAAAGCCCTGCCCTCTCATTTATGGGGTTGGTCACATGTTTGTTATGGTAGGAAACAGGGGCGGGGTTTTTGAGAAAATACTCAGCAATGGTGTTGACTGATGAATTTGCACATGGTTTGTCTTAAAGCATATTGAAAACACCACATAGACATTCACAACATTAAAAACTTGATCTTCACCACAGGGGGTCTTTAAAAGTGTCTATTCGTATACAAAAATGATCATGTGCACCATGCATACACATACCTACTGTCTGAATATGAATGAGATCATGCTGGTATTGTGGTAAATGTGTAATCACATGCATTAAAACTAAAATTAGCATTGTTTAGACTCTCTAAGCTTTCCTAAATTTGATTCAATTTCATCTCACTATGGCCACAGATCGTTCATCCAGTATGGCCGCAGTGGCATGAGCTCACATCCTTAAACAAACACTGAGGGTGCAAACAGTGCTGCAGCTTTAAATGCTGTGAGATAAAGAGTCTCGTGCAGCTCGAGGTGAAATTAACACGAAAAGAGAGCGAGAGGAAATCATTGAAGAGAAAAAAAACATCTGCAAATGTAGCCGTGGAGTCTATTCTCTTCACACCAGCCGCAGTAATAGCTTTCCTGTGTACTTGTCCTGTCAAATCAGCTCAGGCTTTTTCAAAACCATTTCAGCTCAAATTCACTCTCCGGCTGGCTGAATAAAATGCACCGAAAAAGATGCAAAATTATGCAGATTATAATCCTAGATTACCAAAACCTTTTGACTCAAGTGTTGCATGCATGTTTGTTAAATCAACTAGTTTCATGCATTTCCTGAGCAAAATAAAGGTGGTGTTCGAATGTGCAAACGTCACTGTGTTTTGGGCGGTTGCTGTTGCTAAGATGGATATTTATTCAGTGATTTGAATGCACTGATGTTTTGCTTGTACAAACAGTATATAGTCTCCATGTTATATGATGTCGAACACTTTAAATACATGCAAAAGACAGTCAGTGTTTGCGTACAATAGACACAGTGATTCAAATGAGATGGCTGGCACTGATTTCCACACCATCTAGTGTTACCATACTAGTGTATTGTGTGTAAAGCATTTGACAAGCACAGATAACCCGTCCCCGAATGTCTGTTTTACAGATAGGCCGCGGTGTATGGCGTGTTTTATGATGTTGCTTTCTCTGTTTTTGTATATGAAATCTTTTAGTGTGGAATACCGTGGTAAATCAGGCATCAAAAGTGTCTGAAAAGCTGCTGTCTTTCACCCGGAGAACGACACTGTGTGGATGCTGTGTGCTTAAGCTTAGATGGAGAGAAGGAAAAGAAAGAGGCTGAGGGAGTACAGTGGATGTATGCCAGAGCCCAGAGGGCATGCGTGGGGTAGAGCTTTCATGTACCGCAAACACACACAAAGAACACATAATAATATCTGTGTTAAAGAGAGAGTTCACACACAAATCAAGGTTCTGTCATCATTTACTTGGCCTCATGTCGTTCCAAACCCGTATGACTTTCTCTCGTCTGTAGGACACAAAAGGAGATGGTTAGTCGGATGTTCACGCCGCTCTTGTGCAATGAAAGCTGAGGAGCATTATAGCAGTAGTTCATGTGACCTGTGCTCTATATGTCTTCTGCAGTCATATGATGCTTTGTGAGAGAAACGGACACATTTAAGTTGCAAATTTAATTTGCATTAAAAATAATATTAGGTTTCATGTAAAAATGGTATGCGATTTTATGTAAAAATGTAAATAATATATAGCAAAAATGTTGGTTGCATTAAAAAAAACGTAAAAATTTAATGTAAAAATTTAATAATAAATAGGATTAAATGTAAGTTGCATTAAAAATCGTGTAAAATTGTGTTTAATAATGTAAATTATATATATAAGAAACTAAAAACGAAAAAAAATTGTTTGTAATTCTGCATAAAAATGTAAATAATATATAGCAAAAATGTTGGTTGCATTAAAAAAAATGTAAAAATTGAATGTAAAAATTTAATAATATATAGGATAAATGTAAGTTGCATTAAAAATCGTGTAAAATTGTTTAATAATGTAAATTATATATATAAGAAACTAAAAACGAAACACTTTTTTTTGTAATTCTGCATAAAAATGTAAATAATATATAGGATAAATGTAAGTTGCATTAAAAATAGTGTAAAATTGTTTGTAAAAATTTAAATAATATATAGGATAAATGTAAATTGCATTAAAAATAGTGTAAAATTGTGTTTAATAATGTAAATAATATATAAGAAATTATAAGGAATATATAAGAAATAATATATAAGAAAACATAAAAATTGTTTTTATGTAAAAATGTAAATAAAGTATAGGATAAATCTAAGTTGCATTAAAAATCGTGTAAAATTATTTGTAAAAATGTAAATGATATATAGGATCAATTTAATTTGCTTTAAAAGTGGCATATTTAAGTTGCATGGAAAAATTGTATGCATTTGTATGTAAAAATGCAAATAATATATAAGATAAATTTTGGTTTCATTACAAAAATGTAAAAAAAAAAAGAAGTTTTTATGTAAATAATAAATAGGATCGATTTAACTTGCATTTAAAAATAATCCCAAATAGGTAAAGAATTGCATGTAAAATGTAAATAATATATATGATCCATTTATCTTGCATTAAAAATTCATGTAAAACATGTAAAAATTGTATGTAAAAATGCAAATAATATTACTGTTTAAATGGCTAAATACAATGTTTAAAATATAAAAATAAATATATAAAAAATTATGCTATTTGTTTCATAAATTCAAGAACCAGTCACTCAAAGTTTGTTATTTGTAAGTGAAAACGAGATTAAGAAGTGATTTGAAATCAGATGAGATTGTTTAGTGACTCACATCTTGTGGTCTGTTCATCAGTCAGTGCTGTCGTGTGACTTCAGAAGATTAAACGTATAGAGCATGAGTCGTATAGACTGCTGTTATGATGCTTTTGTCTTCTTTCATTGTACTGTATGTAAAAGATCAACATGAACATTGTGCTAAACATCTCCTTTTGTGTTCCACAGTGGAATATCATACAGGTTTGAGTTCATAAAGCAGTGAAAAGAGAGACAGTGGCATGAATGTGAGAATGGACAGATGGAGTGAGATAAGGACATGCAAAATGCAATAAAGTAAAAAAAGAAAAGCAGAGACAGCGTTCATGACGGAGCGGAGAACAGATAGAGAGAATGTGGGATTAGAAGTGTAACAGCTGGTGCTCAAAACCCTTCAAACAGCCACTGCGGTCATCATAAGCTCACATCTCCAGTAAATCACACTCAAACTCCGCAGATTACTCCTGTGACCTTGATTTACAGACAATATCTGTATTCCCTCATCATACATCTCATTAAGAGCATCTTTACGTGTCGTTCATAGTCAGAAATGGAGATATTCATGGGGAAGTGCATTAAAGTAAAACATGCCATTATGTTTTATATGAGCAGTTCCTGTTTTATGATTAGTAGAACCTGAGAAATGTTCACGCTTCAATCGGAATCGTAATGTTGCTCTAATATCTTGCAATATCTTTTACATTAGCTCAATTTCTACAGTATTTTACTCTTATTCCGAGAAATTGACATTAAAAATAAAGCAAAAATTTGATTTTTCTTGTTTTAAGTGTGCGACTAACAAAATTTTGTAAGGGTTATGCTTAAAAAATCTATTTGCCAATGTGTAAAACTATAAATTATACATTTACATTTCTGATTTTTTTTTTATTATTTACATTTTTACATATGATTTTTAATGCACCTTAAATTTATTTTATGTGTTATTTAAATTTTTACATATTTTACATAATTTTTTAATGCAAGTTTAATTGATCATATATATTTCTTATATTTTAATACACAATTAGATACACTTTTTACATGTTTTTCAATTCAACCTAAATTTATCTTATATATTATTTATATTTTTAGATACAATTTTATATGGTTCTTAATGCAACTTAAATTTATCCTGTATAATATTTATATTTTTACATATACTTACATGCAATTTTTTTTTATGCATCCAAAATTTGTCCTATGTATTACAGAATTTACATTTTTACATACAATTCCATACAATTCTTACAAGCAACTTAATACAACTTTTAATGCAACTTAAATTTGCAACTTTTAATGCAAGTTAAATTGATCATATATATTATTTACAAACAATTACATAAAAGTTTTGTTTTTTTAATGCAACTAAAATTTCTCATATATTATTTAAATTTTTGCATACAATTTTTACACGATTTTAATGCACGCACACACACACACACATATAATATTCATATCATATATTATAATATATTATATATGTATGTATCTAAAATATATTTCATTTTAGTAGTGAAAAAAGGGTAGGTAAAAAAGACTTGACCTTTTTTGGTTAATATGTAATATTATGTATAGTTAATTATGAAATAAAAAATATTGATGATGATTTATTACCCATGAGCTGGGATAAATGAGGTACAACCAAGAAATAACATGTTTGTGTCAGTGCAGAAAACTGTTATGAAAGCAAAGTTAAAGTATTAATGTTCTTTAACTCAGCGACGCTCATTCTACTCGGCAGGCGTCTCTTGTTCTTTCGAAGGCCTCGTGGTGGGAGGAAGAAAGCTTTGTGTAAAACCTGTCTAAATATGGCCGGTCTGCAACGAGACATTTACGAGCCTGAGTGAAAGTCTAGCGTGTAGGGTAGACGCTGGTGGTGGTGAAATTAGTCTTAATAGAACGTCGACCTCTGCCCTCTTTCTTTCTTTCTGTTTCACTCCGTTTTTTTCTGTTGCTAAGATTAGCCTTTATTAAGACATACAACTGCTGCCACCTGTAGAGGCATTGGCTGGGTTTGGAACTGACCAAAGTAGCTGCATTTCAGCAGTAGTATGCAAAATTATCAACCGACCACATTATATTGCACGTGATGCATGTAGCAAATGGCATGCAGTTATATGCATATGCATGCATCTCTGAAATAAAAGCAGTATTTTGCATTTTTTATGCAATCTTGTGTAAAAAGATCTACTTTTGGAAGTTATTAGAGAGATGTTAAATGCACAGTTAACATCACTTCCTGTTTGCATTGCATTCTTGCAGTTTACTGCACATTTATGGAAATGCATACAGAATATGAATACTAATATCTGCAGAAGAAGTATATTAGGACACATTAGATGTTTAGAATGACACTTGCACACTTAAATAAGAGGCTGAAAGCAGAACAAATATTGTAGTATGTCGCCTTCTAAGATGAGCGTCTGTTTCAGACGCACACACCGTAAGCGCTTGAGCTCAGTTGTTTATATCCAGAGGCCATGATATCATTTAGTATTACAGTATATCCAGAGGCAAATCCCGACTGCATGCGTTCAGCATTCTGTGAACAGCAACTTCAAATCTGACTCGTACTACTGGGACTTTGCCTTGAATTTGCAGCGAAACACAACAGCGCTGGCAGTCGTTGCAAATGCAATGAGTAATTTTAGTAATCCTCTGTGATTAGTGGCGATAATTCCGGCTAAATCGTTTAGTGAATTTACACGTTTTGTTTTATTAAGTCAATTAATTATACAGAACCCAAAACGAGCCACCCGCTTCGGCAACCGCAAATTTGATTTATTTTGCCGGACTGAATCCGATTACATTCCTGGAGGAAACTAAAGCAAGATGCCAGCGACATGTCTTGGTTTGAACCCACTTTGAAGCTCAAATGTTTGGAGTTTTTTGGGCAGACCAGTCACAACAAAGTGACAGCGCTACCTCTGATCCACGAGATGTGTGCGGGTCACGACCTTGAACTTTCCACGTTGTTTGTTTAACCCAAAGTCCGTCTTTGTTCTATTCTCTCGATAGGTAAACAATTGTGAGTCACCGTCTACAGACTAAACATATCTGGACTGCACAGCAGGGTGTTCAGTGACATGTTAGATGTTGTTTTTGATCAATGTGCATCAGGTTTAAATGCTTCTAAACTTGAGTGGGATCTCGCTTTAATGAACAACACATGTTTTACAACTTATAGCGAGGAGTGTCTCCAGCAGCCCTGGATGCATTTCAGCGTTACTGTAATTTGATATGAAGTCTGATATGATGCCTTGATTACACTGGCTTACACAATACACAATCTGTTCATCAGTCTGCGTCCTTCACTGTGACCTGCAGAAACTCACAATCCACATTCTGCCATGACTGGCAGTGACCAAAAACACATAGCTTATCTGCACATTGTTGCTAATATTACTCTCTCTATATATGATTACACTATATATATATTTATAGTGCTGTCAAAATGATGAATCGCGATGAATCGCATCCAAAAATAAAAGTTTGTTTACATAATATGTGTGTATACTGTGTATGCATATAAATACACGCACATAAACACACATGTATATATTTAACAAAAATATATTGTTCATATATAAAATATTTATATTTACATATCATATAAATTATATGTGAATATTATATATAAATATACATGCATATGTAAATATTTCTTAAATAAATACATGTATGTGTGTATTTATAAATACAAAATAAATATACACAGTACACACATTATGTAAACGCAAACTTTTACTTTGGATGAAATTAATCACGATTAATCATTTGACATCTCAATATATATATATATATATAAATAACTGTAAAAAAACTAAACAAATTTAAAATTTACACAGTAAAATTCAGTTTTTCCATTGAAACAGTAATATACCGTAAAAACAATGCATTCTGGGTAATATTATTTGTCATTTTCGAGAAAGTAGCCTTTAGGCCTCTTTTCTGAAAATGACAAATATTACCCAGAATCCATTGTTTTATGGTATATTACTGTTTCAATGGCAAACGGTATTTTACTGTGTTAATTTGTTTCATTTTTTTACAGTTATTTATAGT
>RJVU01057277.1:1499600-1520755 GCA_003731715.1 Anabarilius grahami
TATATATATCATTTTCTTCAAACATTTTTTTTTTTCCTCCTTTCTTTTAATTTTGGAGTAAGATGTGACCTGGACATGTTTTTGACAGGTTTTGTGAGATTCACCTTTGCACCAAGTGACACACAAACCCATTGCATATGTTTGTGTGTGGGTCTGTGTGTGTGTGTGTGTGTGTGTGTGTATGTGTGTGTATGTATGTGTGTGTGTGTTGCCATCAGGACTTCCTCTTCAGTGGTTTGAAAGGTAAACACTACATTACCGGTTAATTGAGCTGCCAGATATCCCGGCCAATCAGGGCGCAGGACGGTTGCTGCGGTGAACAAACAGGGAAGGAGGGAGCAGTAAATGAGTGCAGGGTGGGATATGGAGGGAAAACAATGGATGCTGGGCAACCGGCCAAGGAAACAAGCAGAAACGGATACCATATTGGCAAAGCTTATCGCTGGAGCAAGATGGACCTGAACCAGATTAGAGTGCTGCCTGTATTCTGATATTCAGGACCACTTTCCTTTCTGACTTTCCTTCAAGGCTAAACATTTCACAGCGATATAGATGCATCTGTCAGTATAACACATGCAAACCTTTAGGAGACGTTTCAAATCTTCTTTATTAAATTGCTTCATTAAATGGCATTAATAATGCAGTTATTATATAAGTAAAGGATAAAATCTGAAAATATTATATATTTTTTATATTTTTTTAATGCAGGACTAATTAAAATTAACTAGTGAAGAAATGGTGACTAGTTACAGCACCTACAATATTGACTTTTTACTTACTTTATATACAGTAAATACGTTTCTAATCTTGTCCGAAAGTAAATATCTAGTATCAGATCGCAATAGCGTAGTACTTTGATAATACCGTGGGATTATTACCGTATTATACTTCCAAGAGTACTATGGTATTACCTTGCTTACATTTCCATAGTACTGTTTTGATCCTGTTTTATAGATTGAGGAATATATGTAACATTTGTATCATGTTTTTGTGATGTCATTGGTCTGCACACATCCACAGTGTTTGCTGTGTGTAGCCACTGATGCGAGACCAGAGAGCAGCTGCCAGGGTTTTGTTACCTGTAACACAAACCAACGCATGTTGTATCATTTACAGCCATTTCACATTAATGGGCCGTGTGTGTGTTTCTTCATAACATTCCCTGCAGATTAACAGAATAGACATGTTCACGAGAGTCTCCTCCGATGAATGGAATGTCAGGCATTACCAGGGCTTATTTCAGTGCTCATATCACCCAGTCAGATAAAGACAATCTGTGTATTGTATGCTGACACACACACACACACAAGCCATTCTCTAAGTGTATGTTAATGACTATTCATGGAGTGGTACCACAGTAGAGCTTTTACACACTGTATAGCACATCTTCAAACAACACAAAGCCATTAATAACTATGCAGATCTGTGTTCCAAAACCTAGTTATATAGTTATATATATATATATATATATGCGATATTCTAGTGATAACAGCACTCCTACCTCTTCACCATTTGTATCACTCCGCTTGAAGCGACTGTCATGGCAGCCGAGCAAATCACTATAGTTTTAAGAGTTTTTTAGGCGAAAATGTTTAGACCTGAAATATGTGACTCATATTTAATCATAGCTTCTATTTAACAATTTGTTTAGACGTTTTCAGAGATGCGAGTTCCAGGCCGTCAGCGGCCGTTCAGTGCTCGTGTACCCGCCGAGAACAGCTTCATCTCGGCCAGTGCTTCGGGGATTTGCCGCTGGCTTTTATAGTGGTTAAACATGAGATATAATTCATTTTGGGTACATAAAACAGGCAATCTTTGGTCTTATTAATCTATTACTTGTTCCAGAGCAAATCGAATTGGCTATGTTAAATTTAATAATTTAATATTAATGCTATATTTAACTTACATCCCGTAGAGCACTGCTTTTGTATGTTTGATTGAATTGTATAATTGCGTTTATTTCTTATTCTCATTTATAATGGCTTTTGTTGTTCATTTAAATATTGTTGTTCAATAAATATTATTTTATATTAATAATATGTTGTATTTGGTATTGAGAAAGGATCCATTAGTTACAGTAATACGCCATTAGATGGCGGCAAACTTTACGAGTGAATAAGTCAGTCGCAAGAAACTTTTAAATTGAAAGGGACTTTTGTAAACACAGGACGTTGTTTTAGGAAAATTCCCTACACGAATACAAAGATCCTCAGCGGACATTCAAACAGATTTTTATAATGGATATAATATTATGGACATCGACCTGAAGAATGAATGTTATATTAGCACAGGTAATGCTCAGGTAATAGTAGTTCTAAAGTGATGTTTTAGAATTAATAACGAAGCCTTGGTCAACTTTGATTTGAATCCGTGGTGGAAGGAAGTAGTTCTACACAAAAGAGGGTTTTGAAGACACTCCGTTGTTATTTCTTATTTATTTACACACTCGTGCCGGCGAACTGTTGTATAATTACAATATCACATTTGTAGCCGTGCGATATGGCTGTTTATCAGCATTCAGCCGTAGGTAATCACAGCGTGCTGATATACAGTTATATTGCACGGCTACGAGCGTGATATTGCTCATACATATATGCATGCAATGTTGCCTTAGAATTCAAACGTTATATGTTTGGAAACAGTCCTTCTAACCCTAATTGATGGCTTTTCACACTCTTTTTGACTCTTGCATTGTCAATACAAGATCTTGACCAAAAATTAATGGAATTTTGATGGAAATAACAATAACAACATTTATTTCCATCAAGAGGTGCATCAATGTTTGGTCAAGATCTTGTATTGACAATGCAAGAGGTGAGCACTCTGTAAAGTCTCCTCCAGCACATCCCAAAGACTTTCAATGAATTTAAGGTGCCAATTCATGTGTGAAAGTGAATCTTCATGCTCCCTCCCAACCATTCTTTCACAGTTTGAGCCTGGTGAATCTTGACATTGTCATCCTGGAATATGGCCATGATACGTCTTCCTATATGGTTGTTTAAGAAATGAAAACTACACACTCCATCAGTTAGGGATAGATGATCTGTTGCCAAACATATAACATGCTAGAAACATAATAATCACTGCAATAATGATAGGCATTTGCCTATTTAAATCCAAACAGCGACTTCTTGGCCGGGCAGGGTCTATATACATATGGGGTTGCATACTATGAGGTTGCATTTCAGTTATGATGCAGCCTTAGTAGGCAGCTGTCTGTGTAGGCCACGGGCAGCAATGCAGCTCACTAGTTTTCTAACAGAGCTCTTGAGTGCTATTGTAATATAATCTATTGCACATCTCCGACAGACTTGAATTCATGCCGTTAGAGCGACTATTTTGTGCAGACCACAATATCTTAGCATGCACTTTCAGTATCACACAAACAGTTTGCTGTGGTGCAAAAGGCTACAGGGCAGAAAACATGAATCATCTTTTTCAGCAGATACAGAAGACACAATCTCCCACACCGCCGAACATATACGAAGACATTGCACATTTAAAAAGTCACTTATTTGCAGTCAGTCACAATGTTTTTCTATACGGTCGCAGCTGCATCATCAGTGTTGGAGTAGAAACTGACCTCAGATCAGCGCTCTGTGGAAAGACACTGTGAAATGTGCTGGTATTAGTTTATGTAATTGCATTACTCATAAAGTAAACACACGCCTGCCAGATTCGACATTATTCCTGATGAAACTGTTAAGGTTTATTTTTAGAGAATTAATTCTCAGGCGCCACACACTCACACATATTGAACATTATTTGGCTGCTAAACCCAAACCTGTTGCGTTTTAGTTTATTATAAACTCTTATGATCAATATGGTGGTAAAAGACATTTTTATGAAACATTTTAGCTTTTTATGACTGTAATCTTACTTTGGCAACCACTGAGGTTTCTCTTTCAGAGCTCATGTTTCATATATTTTGTCTCTGATGCAGTTTAGTCTGGGTGAGAACTGAGATCTCGTTTTTGATTTTTCTTTCCAGTGTTGGTTTGACATTAACTTTATGGAATACGAGGAGCTAAAATTAGATTTAATTGGATGACACCTGCGAATGCACACTCGCCCCGATCTGAACCTGTGTTTTAATCTTATTTAATTGCCTGAGATTAAATCATAATGTTTGTATTTGTGTGTTTGAGTGTGTGTTTACATGTCTCTCATATTTTCAGTACATGTTGATCTGTCTGTCAGCATGGACGCCAATTTACTGTGTTGTTCAACACGAGACATCTGCTGTGGAAAATAAACCCCATGAGATCATTACACACACACTCACACACACACACACATGGCAGGATCAGAAGGTCTCGTACTCACGGGCTAAAACTGTCGCTAGCTCTGTCGCCAACCTAATGCCCTGGATACACCAATAAATGTCTGACATGTTAGAAAGGTATTAGACATTCATGCACGGAAATATATTTCACCTATTTTTGCTTTACAGGCTTTCAGTATAATCTCTTCTGCTGTAGGACAAATTAAAAGTCCAAATTAAAAGTTGTCAAATTCAGTCATGATAGTTTCAACTTTCTTGCATTTGAACTCAAACTAGACTTTTAAAGTGTAAAACTTACTGCTTGTCTGATCTGTGTGGTTGCCAGGGCGTTGCTATGTAGTTGCTGAGTGATTTTTGATGTTCTGCTATGTAGTTGCTAAAGTGTTTTGTTGGTTGCTAAGGTACTCACAGTTGCTGGTAGGCTGTTCTGTGTGGTTGCCAGGGTGTTTCTAAGGAGGTCTAAGTGTTTAATTGGTGTTTTGCTATGTGGTTGCTAAAGGGTTTTGGTGGTTGCTAGGGCATTCGCAGTTGCTAGGCTGTTCTGTGTGGTTGCCAGGGCGTTGCTAAGGAGGTGTGCGTGATTTTGGGTGTTCTGCTATGTGGTTGCTAGGGCATTTGCAGTTGATAGGCTGTTCTGTGTGGTTGCCAGGGCGTTGCTAAGGTGGTGTGAGTAATTTGTGGTGTTCTGCTATGTGGTTGCTAGGGCATTTGCAGTAGTTAGGCTGTTTTGTGTGGTTGCCATGGTGTTTCTAAGGAGGTGTGAGTGATTTTTGGTGTTCTGCTATGTGGTTTCTAAAGTGTTTTGGTGATTACTAAGGTAATTGTGGTTGTTAGACTGTTCTGTGTGGTTGCCAGGGCGTTGCTAAGGAGGACTGAGTGATTTTTGGTGTTCTGCTATGTGGTTTCTAAAGTGTTTTGGTGATTACTAAGGTAATTGTGGTTGTTAGACTGTTCTGTGTGGTTGCCAGGGCGTTGCTAAGGAGGACTGAGTGTTTTTTGGTGTTCTGCTATGTGATTGCTAAAGTGTTATGGTGATTACTAGGGTATTTGTGGTTGTTAGACTGTTCTGTGTGGTTGCTAGGGCGTTGCTAAGGAGGTCTGAGTGTTTTTTGGTGTTCTGCTATGTGGTTGTTAAAGTGTGTTTGTTGTTGCTAGGGGGTTGCTTTGGAATTGCAAGACTGTTCTGGGTGGTTGCCACGGCATTGCTATGGGGTTACTAAGGAGATCTGAGTGATTTATAGTGTATTGCTCTGTGGTAGGTAAAGTGTTTTGGGTGGTTGTCAGGGCATTGCTATGTGTTTGCAAAGGAGATCTGAGTGATTTTTTTGTGTTTGTTGCTATGTGGTTGCTAAAGTGTTTTGATGGTTGCAAAGGCATTGCTTTGCAGTTGCTAGGCTTTTCTGGGTGGTTGCCAGGGTGTTGCTATATGGTTGTTGAGGAAATCTGAGTGATGTTTAGTGTGATGCTTTGTGGTTGCTAAAGTGTTTTGGTGGTTGGTAGGACATTGCTTTGCTGTTCTTAGTTTTTGCTAGGGCATTGCTATGTGGTTGCTAAGGAGGAGTGATTTTTAGTATGATGGAATGTGGTTTCTATGTTTAATTATAAGCCTAAGTGTTTCTGTGATCTGGGATTTTTCCAGCTGTTTTATCATTCAGCAGGTGAAAATCCTGCATCTGTACTTAGTAAAGTAGCAGCACACTCTTGTCTAGAGCACACACACATACTGAAGTTTAATACTTCTTGTATGGCAACAGACTGTAAAACACTTTTCGCTTCTAATTGAAATGATTATTTTTTACAGCGTGTGCTGATTTGGACTGAATTCAGTATAATAAGTTTCACTGGTCTGTTGTCTGTCTGTTAGTATCCAAATGAGTTTGTCTTAACTTGCGAGAACAATGTTTTTGCAACTTGGCTTCTTCAAACTACATCACGTCTCAAATGTGTGTTTGGCAGCGAGTGTTTGGACGGCTTTTCTCTGGAAACAGCACTTTTGATTTAGACGACGAGCAGATGGTTGTAAGTAGATTGCTTTCATGTTAAGAAATCACTTTCCTTCTTTTGTCTGGCCTGCAAACGGAAGATTATTTTAATGCGGCCTCTTTTTTGTCATTACTGTGTATGGAGCGATGACATAACACCAAATACTCGGGAAAGAAAGAGGATGAGGAACGGAGAAGCCTGACGGTGCTTCGTTGCCATTGGTGCAGCGACAGAAACCTGTTGCCAAGCTTACAGTCCAATTATTAAAGGAACATTTTATAGCTCAGATGTTGCTCCTTCAGAGCTCAGGACATCATAGTTATTATGTTTCATTGAAATATCAACTTTATCTCAGATGATTATCCTAAGATTTCCTAATGAGAGACAAATAATTCTTTAAAATGAATGTGGAGAGCAGCTCGGATCATTTGATGAGAAATGTTTGAGTTCATATTGAGATTTTGCAGAATTCTATATCTTGGCATATTTGAGCACAGTTTTAAACATTTCTGAGATGAACTCTAGAGGAGACACATGTGAGTTTAATACAGAGTTCTGTCATGAAACTCTAGATGGCGCAGGTTGATAGGTCCTTAACTCAATCTGCTTGCAATCACATCATTTTCTATAGGGCACAGCTGATTGGTTCCTGCTGTTTTAGTAGCCAATGAGCTTGCTGCTCAACCTTTTAATACTGGTTAGCATTTGCTTTTGCAGTTGCAGCATGCTTTCAGAAACCCTCCATTTTCCTCAGCTCCACCTTTATACATCTGCTACGGGTAATTCATGTATGCTATATTGTACAACAGCAAGTCTTACTTGCGCACAGCAGCGTGTTGTGTATGTATTGGCAGTAGCAAGTCTCGTACTTGCTGTGCAGCAGCAGCAATAACAACAGCAGCAGCAACAGTAACAACAGCAGCAGCAACAGTAATAACAGCAGCAGCAATAACAATAACAGCAGCAGCAACAGTAATAACAGCAGCATTAAACAACAGCAGCAGAAATAACAGCAGCAGCAACAACAATAAAGCAGCAACAGCAATAACAATAACAGCAGCAGCAACAGTAATAACAGCAGCAGCAACAGTAATAACAGCAGCAGCAATAACAATAACAGCAGCAGCAACAGTAATAACAGCAGCATTAAACAACAGCAGCAGAAATAACAGCAGCAGCAACAACAATAAAGCAGCAACAGCAATAACAATAACAGCAGCAGCAGCAGAAATAGTAGCAATAGCAGCAGAAACAATAACCAACAGCAGCAGAAATAACAGCAGCAACAACAATAACAAAAGCAGCAACAGCAATAACAATAACAGCAGCAGCAGCAGAAATTGCAGCAATAGCAGCAGAAACAATAACCAACAGCAGTAACAGCAATAACAAAAGCAGCAACAATAACAGCAACAGCAGCAATAACCAACAGCAGCAGCAATAACAGCAGCAGGAGCAATAACCAACAGCAGCAGAAAAAAACAAATGCAGCAACAATAACAGCAACAGGAGCAATAACCAACAGCAGCAGAAAAAACAACAGCAGCAGCAATAACAGCATCAGAGGCAATAATGGCATCAGCTGCAACAACATCAGCAGCAGAAATAGCAGCAGCAGCAGCAATAACAGCAGCAGCGGCAATAACAGCAGCAGAAATAACAAAAGTCTTACTTGCTCACAGCAGCGTGTTGTGTATGTATTGGTATTAGCAAGTCTCGTAACTTGCTCTGCAGCAGCAGCTTTAACAACAGCAGCAGCATCAGCAGTAATAGCAGCAGCATTAACCAACAGCATCAGAAATAACAGCAGCAGCAGCAGAAATAGCATCAGAAACAATAACCAACAGCAGCAGAAAAAACAACAGAAGCAGCAATAACAGCATCAGAGGCAATAATAGGCATCAGCTGCAATAACATCAGCTGCAGAAATAGCAGCAGCAGCAATAACAGCAGCAGCATAAATAACAAAAGTCTTGCTCACAGCAGCGTGTTGTGTATGTATTGGTAGTAGCAAGTCTCGTACTTGCTCTGCAGCAGCAGCAATAACAACAGCAGCAGCAGCAGTAGTAATAGCAGCAGCATTAACCAACAGCATCAGAAATAACAGCGGCAGCAGCAGAAATAGCATCAGAAACAATAACCAACAGCAGCAGAAAAAACAACAGAAGCAGCAATAACAGCATCAGAGGCAATAATGGCATCAGCTGCAATAACATCAGCTGCAGAAATAGCAGCAGCAGCAATAGCAGCAGCATCAATAACAAAAGTCTTGCTCACAGCAGCGTGTTGTGTATGTATTGGTAGTAGCAAGTCTCGTACTTGTTCTGCAGCAGCAGCAATAACAACAGCAGCAGCAGCAGTAGTAATCGCAGCAGCATTAACCAACAGCAGCAGAAATAACAGCAGCAGCAGAAATAGCAGCAGAAACAATAACCAGCAGCAGCAGAAATAATAGAAGCAACAATAACAGCAGCAGCAGCAATAACCAACAGCAGCAGAAAAACAACAGCAGCAGCAATAACCAACGGCAGCCACAATAGCAGCAGCAGCAGCGTAGCAGATCTATTCTGCCAAGGCCAAACATATCAACATTGTCATATCCACTACAATACCAAACAATCTGAGAAATCGGGGGCATCAGAAAAAGTCCTCATTTTATCTCTTTGCTGTCTGTGAGAAACAACTGAGAAGTTAAAGAGATCTCGTTTGTGATTCTTCTTTCATGTAGGCATCACTGCATTTAAATTCTGTGCACGTTTTTACTCATAAGAATTTTTGTTAGCATCCCTGTGATTATGTAAAGGCAAAAGAATGATTGACAGTCAGAATGTGTTTTCAGTTTGAATCATATGATCCAGTCAGCATCACCTTTACAGCTGCACTGGCGGGTGAGAAGAGAAACCCGCCTCTGATTGGCTGTTCTGAGTGTTGTATAGTAATGCATTTGAAATGAAAGTAACGTGATTGGCCTCTGTTGTTTTCACTCTGACTGTGAGTTTGGCAGCCACAGAAAGAAAAGCTGAACCAGGCACGATAATATGCACGTGCGATTACAGACACACTGCATACTTAAATCATGCCTTTTATTTCTTTTTTCAGTGGTGTTTGTCAGTCATCATTATTGCTCTCCACAGAAACCGTGTAGTAACATCCGGAATCAGCCAGAAAATGCATAGGAATGCTGTAAAAACCAATGTGAACACCTTAGCAACTGCATAGTAACGCCCTGGCCAATCACAGAACACTTGCATGGTTAAACAGCACTCATATTTTCTCCAGCAAATGTAAAAATCTGCTTGCATATTTATATTATAACATCTGTAAATATTCACAGCAGCTTATTTCCATTTCTACTCATCCCATCAACAACACTCTGTCTCTCTCTGTCTGTCTGTCTCGTTTAAACAGGTCATTCATCTTCACATGGCCAAAACAATATGTTGATTGTACAAACACAGTTATTAACTGGACAGCTTCCAGCAAGAGTTATTTTCGATGTAAAGGCCTGTGGGAACATTGTGTGCTTTAGAGATTTGAGCTGTGATGCAACGACAGAGAGAAATAAAAGCCATCGGTCGGATCACTCGTTCACTTTAGATTAGTTTTAAGTAGCTAAATGTCACAGATAAGCATCACCATCCTACAGAAATAATGCAGTCTGTGTGTAGGGGTTTATTCAGCTGTAGAAACGACAAAACCGCAGTTCAGTTCATCCTGGAATGTTATTGAAATTCTTGTATTTTTAATGCAGCTCTAAAAATGCAACTTTTAGGGTTTGGGTTCGTCTGGAATAGTTTAATCTGTTGATTTAAGCAGTTTATCTGTGTTACTGATCAAGTAAAGGTTTATGAAGTATTATATTTGTTTTGATTATGTATAAGAGTGCAATACATACTCAACTCAACTTTGAATTCATTCTGTAGAATTATGCAGATTTTCCCACAAAATAAGCACAGAAAATGTGAAGAAATTTGGTAGATCCTGTTAATGACCTGAGTGTGTGTGTGTGTGTGTGTGTGTGTTCTCTTCAGCAGCACCCCATCCATTTTTCTGTTATCCTAATTAAACACACATGCACGCGCGCACACACACACACACACAACCCGAAAAACAATTCCCCCTATTTGCATAATGAGACAGAATCTGTGAGCGACTAACGAGAAATCTAACGATCACTCCAAAGAGAAAGACAGCCAGAGTCGGATCCGTTTTGTCTCGTTTATAAACGGTCGCCCTCTTTTATATTAGTTTGTTTTGATTATGTTTTATGACTCACAGACAGAAAAACACGTCTGTTACTGGACAATGACTAGTTCACCCACAAACCATCATTTACTCATCATTTACTGCTCTTTTCCATACAATGAAACATACAGAGACTAAAAACATTGTTTCCAGCCTTTTTTGAACTGACAGACGTGATCGCTATGAACTGGAAAAGCACCATGAATGTTCCTCGGAAGTTTCACGGCAAAAATAACACTGAGGATCTTCATGTTTGGCTGAACAGTTCCTTTAAGTATTGAGTTTCACCGCAGGTCGACATTTATACTCCTGCTGGTCGAGTTAATTTATCGCACTCTTACCGAGCAAGAGTTAAGTGTTTGGCACGATCGCTTAAACACACACACTTAGTACGCAGCCACACCACCTAGAATTTTATACTATATTTAATATTACTAAGTACATCCCTACAGTTGACGGCCCTGAAATAGATTTATTCCACCGGTCTAGTTGCTTTTCAGGCCATAATTGCAACTTAATCTCTGGCCCTATGCAATTTGCATTGTAATAATATCCAATATTCAAACTGCAGTAATGGTCTTGCGGTTTAGGGAACATTTGCATGTAGCAGCTGGTACTTTGAGTTTCTCTTTGATGCAGATTTTGTCCTGTTTGTTTGTTTTTAAACGTCTTCTGCTGGTTTATTCACTACTTACGTACTGTCAAAATTTTGAACACATTGGACACTATTTTATAGTGACTCTTATGGTCATAAAGCATGCATTTATTTGATTAAAAATACAGAAAAATCAGTAATATTGTGAAATATTATTACAATTTAAAATAATATTTTAAATATATAATTTATTTTTGTGATGCAAAGCTGAATTTTCAGCATCATTACTCCAGTCTTCAGTGTCACATGATCCTTCAGAAATCATTCTAATATGATGATTTGATACTCCTTGATGAATAAAAAGTAAAAAAAAAATAGAATTTATTAAAAATAGTAATCTTTTGTAACAATATACACTATCCATTAAAAGGTTTAGGGTCACTAATTTGTTTCCTTTCTTTTTTTTTTTAAAAGAAATTAATACTTTTATTTAGCAAGGATGTGTTAAAAAGTGCTAGTAAAGACTTATATTGTTAAAACATATTTCTATTTTGAATAAATGCTGTTCTTTTTAACATTTTATTCATCAACGAATAATAACTGAGTATCAAATCAGCATATTAGAATGATTTCTGATGTGACACTGAAGACTGGAGTAATGATGCTGAAAATTCAGCTTTGCATCACAGAAATAAATTATATTTTAAAGTATATTAAAATAGAAAACCATTATTTTAAATTGTAAAAATATTTCACAATATTACAGTTTTTTTCTGTATTTTTTATCAAATAAATGCAGCATTAGAGACTTCTTTCAAAAGCATTAAAAATACGAATGTTTCAGAAGAACAATGAGTTTAAATGTGTTGCCGTTTCATGCTTCTTCAGTCAATTTTTGGGTTTCATGTCAAATGTTTTGTGATGTTTGTGTGTTTTTCATGTACAGTATTAGTATCCGCGTCTCAAGCTAACAGGAATACAAAACAACATGATTCTAATCCATGAGCCTTTTATTTTAAACTCAACTTCCAGTCACAAAAGTGATTTATAACCACAATCATTCTGGTAGCTGTCTGGTTCAAGAAATTCAGAAATGTCCCCTCAAGTCACCCACGGGTTACAGTAAAGTTTGCAGTAAAGGGCACATCGATTACGGACACGTGCGGCGGTTAACAGGAAGGCACGAGGTGCAGAAAACCCCTGTTGTGTGTCTAAGTTTAGCTGCAGTGATGATGAGAGAGAAATACAAATCAGAGAGAAAGAAAGAAACATAGATGACAACATCCCACAATCCCTTCAATCTGTCTGAGCGATTAGTGGCGCAGTCATCGCGGCCGGACCGAGCTGCCACATCTGATGAGGGACATTCTCACCACGCTAAATACAGCACTTTGGATTTACTTGACAGCATATTGTTAGTCATACGGCACTTCCTGATTTACAGTGATATGCAGAATCATCCAGCGCTCAGCCCAATCACTTCACGTGTGGGTTTGCTTGCGTTTTGAAGAGTGGCTGAGAGGAACTGATTGTCATATATTAGTGTGAGGAAAGATTTGACATCAAACTTAGAAGAGATTGACAGTACCGTGATCAGTGATGGTATTACTGTGGTACTTTGAGATTTATCATACTTTTTTGTATGTAAGATGAATACTTGTTTCTACTAATTGTGGTGTGCTGATTCCAAAAGTAGTGTCTGTTTTGCTCTAGCACATCATACTTTCTTAGAAAATATGATTTTGTAGCAGTTTTTGCTTTCGATAACTTTTTGTAAGGTCTTGTATTGTCCCTTTATCACCAGAAAACTGCCACAAAGACACGATTCCTCTCTTCCTCTGAGCAACTATCTGTTCAATTCTCAGCTGCTTTTCATTATTTCATGCCTAATCCTGATTTCAAGGTTAGAATTATGGGCATCTGTGCACTGTAAACTCGAATAAGTTGGGCTAACTCAAAAATAATCACTTTACATCAAATTTTTTGAGTTATGATGTTTCCAATTTTAAGCAGAACTATCAATTTTTAAGTTTGTAGTATTTATGCATGTTAATTGCACCCAACTTGAAGTACTGAGTTAGCTAACTCATACATTTTGATTGCAATTAACATAAAAGATTAAGTTAATTAACTTTATTTTGAGTTCTTGCAAATCAAATTTATTTACTTCACTGTAAACCCTAATAAGTTGGCAGAGCTCAAAAAAGTTGAATGAGAAACTCAAAGGTTATTTAAGATTTTTATTTTGTATTTTGTAGCTTTAACAAACTAATTCAGAAAAGTTAGTCTAAATTAAAAGAAATGAGTTCATACAGCTCAAAACAATGAAACAGTTTAGTTTACTTGAAATATGTCAGTGCTGTGAACTTACTAATAACAGTTAATTTAACTGAACTAATTTGTTTAATTTAAGTTTGTCCAACTCAAACCAAGTATTTTGAGCGTTAGGGTTTACAGTGTGGTGTTTTACTACATTCAAAGAGTGTAACATTATTCCATTATTAGTATTTATCCACCTTTTGCAGATTGTAAGTTAAATTATACATTTTGAACACTTATATATACATATATATATATATAGGTTGACTTCAGGATGATTGGGACGCTTTTTGCCATTTAATTGACTGGGAAAAAGTGTCCCAATCAACCTGAATTCACCCTATATATATATGTATGTATAATTAAAAAAATCTGTATTCTGATTTTGTGAAACTGCATGAAGGAAAGTTTATATTGATATTTTTGAACTCAACATATAATTTTTTTCCCCGAGAAAAAAGAGCTTTGGTACTTCAAAGAATACCGTGGTATTGCCATGTAAATGTACCATGTTATTTTGTTAATGAGCCTGAGGTCGTATATCATCATCCATTTCTCTCAGGTCATTTGATAGACAGCGGTGTGCACTACAAGTACACTACATTCATATGTGTGTGTGCGTGTGTGTGTGTGAGAGTGTGTGTTTGGCACACTCTCTTGTGTGAATCATTAGATGTTGGATTGCTCTGATTCCCAAACCCAGACTGCCAAAACTCCTGCCGGGAGCGTTTCCTCAAACAAGCCTCACACACAGAGTGGGACAGAGGAGATCACACACACACACACACACACACACTGATACAGAGGCCAGAATGACTGACTAAAATCAATTCATATGTCATTATTCCTGCTGAGCACAATATGTTATTAGTGGCATTTAAGTCAATCATCACTAGTACTAGTGCTTATAGTCATGTGATCAAACCCCTGACACTAAGTTTTAAAGTAAAGGCGCACAGTTTACACCCGCTGATGATAAAACAGGTGGAAAAAGTCCCATAGATGCACATTGAAAGAGGGTCGAAAAAGGTTCAACACCCTAGCAACTATAGTAACATGTCAGTGAGGGAAAACACCACAAAAATCCTGATCGCCATTGATGATGTTTTGATTTGTGAAGCTCTTATTGGTTGTTTGTCAATGATGAATCAGTTTCTCGTACACTTCTAAGTTGAGTCCGTTGTCCTCTGTTCTTCTCTCCTCTCTGTCTCCTCCCTCTTTTCTCTCTTGCTCTCCTCTTCTCTCCATCTCTACAGAGCAGATACAGTGTAGGAGATCGAGGTGTTAGGCTGTACGGCGCATTACCCGTGAGGCCCAACCCTGAGGAGAAAAGACTGCCCTCTTCAGGGGTGAGACCCGACGCTCCGTACCTTCCTCTCCCTCTCCAGGTCTGATCCAAACCCTAGTGAGATGCTACTGCCAGAAACATCGTCTACACTCTTAAAAATTCAGGTTCTGAAAGGGGCTTTTCACAGCATTCTGAACCTTTCAGTGATCAGAACCACTTTTTTTCTTAGTGTAAAGAACATTTTAATAATCTAAAGAACCGTTTGTGTAAAGGAAAGGTTCTATGGATGATAAAGGTTCTTTATGAAAACGTAAGGGGCTTTTGCACCAGGTGCTTATATGAACTTAGATATAGGAACAGGAACCACCAGGGCAGTCCCCCGAAAACTAAATGTTCCCCTAGGGACGTTTTCCTGGTTTCATTCGCACCGCCAGTTGAAAGTTTGAAGCCGTCACTTATAGGGCACTATGATTTCCATGATGAACGCGGACGGAATCCCGGAATCCAGTCATAAAAAAATTAAATGTACTGTATAATGCGGAATTTGTCATTTTGAGAAAAACTATTATCATATCATAAACACAGAAACTCAAAGGTCTTCACGGCAACCCGTCAAAATAAAAGTTCGGTTTAACTTGAAGGAATATATTACTATTGAACAGTAGAAATTAGCTACTTCTCAATGTAATAATAATACTAACACTAATAATAATAATAATAAATTATTATTATTAAAATTAAATTTTTTAAGGAATAATCAAAATTTTTCTTCCATGTTTTAATTTTAACAGTAAAGCTCTGTTGTGCAGCATTTTCTTTGACAAAAATGTTTGTTAAATTTCATATGATTAAAAGATAAATTAAATTAATGTTTTATGCCTTCATTTGATTGCCAGAAAAATTTAAATACACAACACAGAATTTCAGATTTTTTTTTTTGTTGTTTTTATGAATTCGATTAATTAGACATGATTATTAAAATTTAATTAAACCATTAAGATGGAATCCAGACAACTTAAAACTGACACAAACACAGAATTTGGTAAAAAAATTAATGAAATTTGAGGAAAAAAATATTACGTATTTCATAGGGCCGTAAAAAATATTTGTTTTTTGTTAAACTTTTAATAAATTGTTGTTACATTTTATAAGTTTCATGATTTCAATTAATTAAACATGCTTTTTAAAACAATAAATTGGAGTCTAAAGAAATTAAAACAGAAAAAAAAAAAAAACGGAATCCAGAAAAATTAAAATGGAAAAAAAACGGAATTTGGAAAAAAATTTAACAAAATTTTAAAGGAGCAGCAGACTTTTATTTTGAAGAGCTCAGTCAGAGCCTGAGCAGAAATATACAATCATGTTTCGCTTGGTCCCTTCAAAGTCGCATTGAATTTCCTCCATAACATAAAGGTTGAGAAGTGACTGGACTTCAGCGTCGGTCCATCTGCCGCTGTTCTCCATGTTTGTGGAATAAATAAATAGATAATAAATAAATCTATAATCTGTGTGTTTACATGGCTTTTTAGTTCCAGTGTTTCGCATGTGTTCGGCCAGTTAACATACACTTAATTTAGTTAATTCATTTAACTAATTTAGTTTCCCCAAAAAGGCATTCTTAGAACTAAAATCGTTCCAAGTTCCTGCGGTGCAAACACACCAAAAAGCAGGTCCACCATTAGTTATAGGATCTATGAAAAGGTCCTCCGGTGCGAAAGCCCTCATAGAACCTTTATTTTTAGGAGTGTATGCAAGTACGCCAATGCCAAAATGATTGCTATAGCGTCCCTTGTGGCAACAATGAGAATGCAGTACTTGTGCACATACTGACTTGAAATCGATCTTGCTTAGTTACTGTTTGCGATCACACTTTTTTAGCACATTTCTGGCCTTAAGGCCTGTGCACACCAAGGAAGATAACTGTACATTTTAACTTTACTTTTATGCATTTAGTGTTTGCTTTAGTCTTCAGTATTCTAACTGAAATTAAACTAGTGATTGGTTACTCATACAAACAGTAATTCAACTCAAATGAGTTGCTAAACTAATGACTCAAAATCACAAATACTATGTAAAATAACCCAACTATAAAGATTGATTCTTACTATAAAAAATAGGTATAATCAATGTTTCTATTGACGCAGCCACCATATTGGATTGGTTTTTCCACTCAGCTCACTAGGTGTTGGATCAGGGCTTTCTGTAGCGCCCCCTGTTGTCTGACTGTGACTCTGTCTGTGGTGGTTTTGTGGTTCTCTGAGGGTCACATGATGAACTCAGAGCCTCTACATGTCCACATAGGGCCACACTTCACACCCACCATAACCTCCCACCCACCCACACACACACACACACACACACACACACACACACGAAGTTCAAGTTTGAGCCAAAAACCGAACAGTCAAGTGTAACTACTTAGACTTACAAAACATACTCAGATGGTAAAAGCATTACCATATTCATGCACAATGGTATTCTTCCAAGGTATTTGGGGATATTGTTCTTTTTCTTTGCTTTGAGCCTGAGAAGAATTAATGTCTGTGAATTATTTCCAAAACTGTAAACCAAAACGTGCATTTTATATGCATTTGTTGAATGCAGTGTAGTATTTAGGATGCACGTGAACATACAGTCATATTAGCACCGTCTTCATACATCATAGGCATCATTTTTATTTTGTGCACATGCAAATTGCAAAAATGTTTGCAATGCTGCAACTGTTCACACACTCAATCACCCTCAAAAGTGACTCACGTTCAAAAGTGAACATGTTTGACTCAGAATTACCCAAGTTTCCTTTTTCACTTTCCGTTACTTGAAAGGACGTCCATATTTAACAAAGTAAAACACGTCTGACTCACTGGAAAATCTCGAACTTCATGCGAGCGCCCGCCGCTTTTGTTTTCAATTGATCTACTCAGCACATTAACTGAAAATATGAAACCGTGGAAATAAAATTGTTCCAAAACACTGAACGAATCCTCTGCAGTATCTTTTCTTTTGGAATGATCTTCTCGTCGTCCTGCTCGAGTGAACACTGCCGTGTGCAATATTGTGGGCAGCTTCTTTTTAATTAGAAACGAGATGGTATTGATGTTCCAGAAAGTGGCATCGTAAATCATTTATCAGCGCTGGAGTGCTAACAAAGCAGCTCACGCTGACCAGTCGTACCTCATCTGATCCATTATCAGGGTTCCCACGGCCGTGAGAAAACCTGGGAATATTAGGGAATTTTAAAATGTTGATTTCCTGGAATATGATAAAGATGGGACCATTTGCTTTTCATGTTCACGTTTCATTGTACTGTGAGGTACTTTAAACAATGCCATGGTATTGCCATCATGGTAGTGTTAAAAAATAACATTTACATTGCATATGTTTATATTTATTATCATTAAAGTATATATTTTATTATTTTAAATATTGTAGTATTTAAAAAGTGCAATAATAAGCACTTTTTGTAAGGGAAAAAAACAAAAAAAACACAAAATGCATGGATATACAGCATATATGGTAATACTATGGTAATATTTAACTTAGAAATTGTACAATTCTGACATTTCCATGGCACATTTTTTGTAATTTTATTGTCAATATGTTTTATTATTTTAAAAATGTTAATATTTTAGTAACAATAAGCATTAACTAATAAAAAATATCATAAAATGTATGCATATACAATGTTTTTTGAGCATGTGTGGTAATACTATGGTAATCTGTTAACATAGAAATTATAAAATTCAGATTTTTAGGCCTAGAGAAGTCATGGAAACTAATAGAATCTATATATATATATATATACAGCTATGGAAAAAATTAAGAGACCACTCCAAGTTCAGAAATCAATGTTAAGTGGTCTCTTCATTTTTTCCATAGCTGTATATATTGTACAGCTACAGTGTATATAAATAATTTATATTATATTATATAAAGAAATACAATTGTATATATATAATAAACATGTATAATAATACATAATAGCTGTAAAAAAACAAAACAAATGTACACAGTAACATACAGTTTTTCCATTGAAGCAGTAACATACTGTAAAACAATGCATTCTGGGTAATATTATTTGTCGTTTTTGAGAAAGTAGCCTACAGGCCTCTTTTCTTAAAATGACAAATATTACCCAGAATGCATTGTTTTTATGCTATTTTACTGTATAAATGTGTTTAATATTTTTATGCGGTAATCATCAAAGCCTGGAATAAGTCATGGAATTTTTTTGGTCAAAGGTGTGGGAACCCTGAATTCTGGATTCTCATATCATCATAAAATCATAAAATCATAGAAAGTAGAGTGATATATAGAAACATTTAAACATGTATTTGGCGCGTGAGGGCCTGGTGTGTGTGTGCGCTTCATTATTCTGCAGTTAGTTAAAGTTATTTCACAGAGTCTTGACACTTTCATAAATAAAACAGAAAAAAATGTCATATTTTTTTACAATGCCCAGAGTTCTGAGGAACGATCTAAAAAAAGACAGAGGGGAAAAAAAAAAACTTTTTCTTTTTTGCTCAGTTTTCCGGATGCGTACATGCATTTACATATGAATGGTTTAAAATTATCTGCCTTTTATCAAGCGTCTCCTCAGCCGCCTTTTAAGAAGTCTAACCAAACCTTGGCATGAAGGTTGAGCTCAGAACAACCACTTTAACAGCTCTGAGAGGAAACGTGCCGTTTCTCCTCGGCCCCGTGCGTCAGGTGTTGCGGTGAGGGGAGGAGAACGAGGTTTTAGGCCTTTGTTCGGTATCTTTACATCTCGACACACAGGGTTCAGTTAAAAGTTGGTTCAGTTAAACATCCGCTCACTAGCTAAAATAACCCCCCCGCACATGCACACACCCACCCTCACCTTTCAGCTTCCTCTGGAGGTGAACGACTCACACACACACACACACACACACAGTTATTTTCAGAGAGTTTTATTGCTCTGAAACCAACAGTCTTTCTTTCTCTCACTGTGAGTCTCTTTCCCTCCTTTTTTCACATGATGCCAGAGGAAAATGTTGTTGTTTCGGAGATTTAATGGAGTTTAAGTATCAGATTTGTCTCGAGTATTTCTCCTAAAATGCTTTTTATAATGCAAAACAGACCCAAATGAGTCAGTACAGCCATAATCAAGAGTAAAGAGCGATAAAATGAGTTTTTATAGCAGCTCAGATCATTTGATTAGAAATGTTTGCGTTCATATTGAGATCTATGATTTTAGATTGAACATTTTTGGTGTCTATACTGAAAAAGAAATTGGTGTAGGAACAATTTTCTCTTTGAAACGGCTAATTTCACAAATAATTGCAAAGAAATTGCAAGTAACATTGAATTAAGCGTGACATTTTCAGTTTTCTTACTCGCCATTTAATCTCATCGCTGATTAGGAGAAACATTTGAGATATTCATGAGATGATTTTTCCGGCAGAAGATTTAGGTGTAAATGTTGCTTGTTCGTGTATCAACTTTGTCTCAGATGTTTCTCCTAAAACTTTTATGACAAATAAGAGCCAATAGTTGCCATACAGTACGAGTATAGAGCTATAAAATGAACGTTTATAGCAGCTCAGTTCATTTGATGAGAAATGTTTGAGTTCATATTGAGTTTTTTGGCTGAAGCAATTGAGATATTAACGAGATCTCATTAAGAGTTTTCGCAGTGGTTTCCCTCATTTGGTGGTATTTAATCTCTAAGCTAAACGTTAAACACACACAGCGAGGTGACGACACTAAACCGCCTGAAGACGACAGGATTACCCAAATGAGATCTTAAATTTTCCTCCTCTGCTAAATATGTGCTAATGTAATGTTTTGATGTTGGCTCGGTGTGAGCGTGTAATCCCGGGAACGGCGCCGCTGTCGTCTGGACCCGCGAACTCACAATATCAATTGATGCTAATTTGTGGGTGTTTTCAAATTGAGTTCTCATCTCGTTAATCCAGAACTATAATCTCATGTGATACAGATTTATGGGCGTCACAGAACTATAAACTGCTTTCAATGCATGATCGCTATTAAAACCCAAACGCCCACTTTTATTATATACTTTAAAGACAACATGAAATCTGATTGGAGCCGGTTTACTTACACTACTCCNCTACAAATATATTTATTGTGCATGATTCATTAGTGCATGTTGTTCTGTTTTTATTTTTATTAAAAAAAATATCTTATAACTTTTCAATGGCTCTTCCGCTGATTTCCGCTGTCGCATGTGCAGGCAAAAAATATTAACCAAAAATATCATACTGTAACATGTTTACAAGTCAACCTGAATATTTGATTTTACTCAAGTATATTATGAATTTTTGTGAATATTATGTTTCGTTTCCCTTATAGTATATGTTTAAAGTGTCATATTTCCTCATGAATTAATCATTTGAGAATTTTTTATAAAAGTAATTTTGTAAAAGTAATATATATATATATATATATACTAGAAA
>RJVU01057277.1:1521141-1547211 GCA_003731715.1 Anabarilius grahami
TGTATATATATATATATATATATATATATATACACACACCACACACACACACATCCACACACTAAAAATTTGATTAGTAATAAAATATTATTTAAAAAAATGGCATAAATTAATGTATTATTCATTTATTAATTTCTATATATTGTTAATTTGTTGATCTAGTACTGTATAAAGAAGTTCTGTAAATCATAAAGGTCATTGTATCTGAAATTTCACATCTAAAACAATTTTTTTAGGCCTTTTTTATTAAAGAAAGCTGTTGAGTTTTGGTCTGTGTGTGTTTAGGACATGAAGCTGTTTAAATGCGCAGCACAAAATGTGTTTCTTCTTACTTGAGCTTTAAAGAAGAATGGAATAAAGCCACACAATAACAGTCACAGCTGGAGGTCGTGAATTTGTTGTGGCTCTTTAAGACTCGTATATGATTAGGCAATCAGAGAACATGGAGGGCGTGGCTCTTTAGGCGTTGCATTTCACAAATCTGCAGTGAAACACATTTCTGTGTTCGTTTGTTTTCATATTAAATTGGTTGAGGAGGTTTCAACACTTCACGGTCAGACAGGAATAAACATTGAGTTGAATACATTCCAGTCGTGGTCCATTTGAGATTCAAGTGTTTGTTATTAATGCTTTAATTTATCTGAATGTGTAAACATGTCCAATTATCGTAATTTACCGTGGTTTAGCGTTCACACAATCACCGTTCGCTTGTTTAATTGGGTTCTGCTGCGTGTGCGTTTGTGTTTTTGTGCAATCATCAGATCCGTCGGCCATTTGTCACATCTGTACATTTAATTCTTCCTCATTTGTGAGACGCGGCTCGTCTTCCTCTGCCACAAAGCTGACATATTCTTGCTTTCTGTTTTTCCTTTCTTTCTCCCTCTGCCTGATTTGGAGAGACTTGCATAGTCAATTACGCTGGAGTTTGAGAGATGGAGTGCGCTGGAGTTGCCATATTTTTGTATGATATTAATATTTCATAAGTGCCATTCTCAGCTGAATATCTAAGAGAGAGTGCCTATTAGATTCGGCACTGCCAGAATATTATTCATTCTCCGGAGAGGAGACGAGCACCGGTAGCTCCCGTCATTACCGCCGCTGTTCTCTCGGATTGTGAGCGCTGTTCTGGCAACAACTGGATTGTTTGAATTGTTCGGTCCAAGTTGGCCCAGACGAGCGCGCTGGTTGCCAGATTACAGTAACTCAGACAGAATAAAAGGTCAGAAGCAAAGCATTCACACGTGTGAATTGGATCGAATTGCATGTTTAATTAAGCAATCGGGTTCGAGAGGTCGTGCTGCAACAGCTGTTTCACGCCATAGTTGTTTGTTTTAACTCTATTGACCAATCAGGATCCAGAATGATTTATCAAATTTCTGATTGCATTTGTGGGCTGTTTAAAATGCTGATGCACGTTCTGTATTAATGCACTATTATATTTGTGGCAAGAGTTGATTTCCAAATGATTAGTAGTAGTAGTTTTACCTATTTAACAAACCTTTTTGTATCATATTACTGTTACATTTTTCAAAGCTCAAAGACGTTTTAAGTGATTTTACCATGGTTAAACTCCTCTTTGCAATGCTTATTGCATTATTGCATCATGTTTAAAAACTTAAAAAATACTGTTGGGTTCAAAAGTTCAAAAGACTGCTTGTGAAAATGCTTTTATTTTGCATTTTTCTTAGGTGTAAGCATGCAAACATGTAAACATGCATTTGGGAATGTCTCAAAACTGTAGCTACACGAACAAACGCTGATGATCAGAAAGATTTTAGATGATTTTCCTTCAATTAAAGAAGAAACTCTGGCTGTCCGTACAGAGTCACATGATCAATATCAATATGTCTATATACGACTAATCAAATGTTAGTAAATGAGTGTCATTGATAATGATAATGCAGCATCTTTTAATTTTTATAATTTGTATTACACATTTATACTTATAAAACCATATAATATTTACACTTTTACGATATTGATATTTTCAAAATCTTAAACATGTTTATTTCTAGGTGAACTCGTTTACTTACATTTTATTAGTCACACAGAAATAGTCCAGAATATTTATTATTTATAGTTTTTATATTTCTATAACATTTATATATTTTCAAAATACTAAATCTGTTTATTAGGTTTAAATGTCCTTACATTTAATTAGTCACAGAAATGGTCCAGAATCTTTTTAATATTGAATATTTAACTGTAAAAAATGATATGATCAATAAGTCATGACACTGAACTCATTACTTGAACTCATCAAAATAATTTAAGAAACTTTTATACGAGATTCGGTTTAATATACTTTTTTGAAATGACTATACAGCCAGCAACTGAACTTATGTTTTTAAGTTGAAATATGATTTTATTTTTTACAGTGTAGTATATATTTATACTTAATTTCCAGGTTTAAAGGGGTCATGACATGAGAAATCAAATTTGCCTTGATCTTTTGACATATAAGAGGTCTTTGTACCATTAAAACATCCTGCAAGTTTCAGAGCCTAAAATGTCCTCCTCATTATAAACAGCATTTATTTAATCAAGCTCCAGAAATGGCTCATTAGTTTTTTCCGGGATGACAGCACGACATCGACCAATAAGTATACATCATTGCACAATAGGCCCCGCCCACTGTCACAACAGGACACGCCCACTTGTGTTCAGTCGCTTAATGGCTGTTATTTGCCTACACTGGATGTGAGCATCGCGCCAAAAGCAAATAAAAGCCATTATAATCACTGACGCTGTCTACACTGATACAGTATACAGATGTGCGTTCAGTTTCTGACATACTCCACACGCTTGAATCTGTCGACAACAGGACAAATGGAAGAGTGAAAGAACATTTGCAGTTTAAATAGCTGGTCTGAGTCTCTGTACAGACTTCAGAAGGATCCCAGCGTCGGAAACAAGTGGATGGTTTATTTTAATGGCGTCCCGGATCGTGTCAGAGGATTAAATGTTTGTTCGGAGCATTTTATTTTGTAAACAAGGCACAGTGTAATGGAGAGTTTGCAAAGAAACTTTTGTTGACAGATGAAGCAGCCGACTGTATTAGATCTGACAGCAGCTGCATCACAAACCGCAAGTAAATGATTTCATAATGCTCTGTCTGTTTTATATGGATAATATAAAACCATTTCAAACAGTGAGTGGGCGTTGATACTGTTTCCTATGCAGTGATGTTAGCCAATCATACCAGTGGGTGTTTACTGACAAGCCTTAAAGGAGCTGCGCCTTAAAAACAGATAATTTCAGACAGAGGCTCAGAATGAAGGTTGAAAAGAATTTTTTTTTGCATATATTTGTTTTTATTTTTGTGCAAAAAACTTTATTAACATTATAAGTGAACCTATAAGTGAACATATTAAAATAATAATTTAAAAAATCCATGTCAAGACCTCTACAAATGTACAAAATCCCAGATTTTCAGTGTGTTCTCAGACTTTTGGACCCATATACATCAGTCGATTTCTATAATGCGAACAACAAACTTACAGAACCAGTATTCATGTAGTCTGCAGCTTTCTCTGAAATTCAAATGCAAAAGAGTCTCTTTCTCTCTGCCATCTATCTATTAGTGCACTGTAAATATTACATGAGCTTTGGATATTACTGGCTTCGGCATGAGTGCATTTGTGTGTGTGTGACTATATTATTTTATTGCAGCGTTCCTTGTTTATTGCTACGGCACATGACCTACTTCCAGCCTTCCGTACTCAGCACGAATCACTCCGACGTGCCCTCCATCTCAACGGCCGTCCCTGCAGAACAATTACACGGCAAAAGGGGCCCAAATGGAGATGTTTGTACTAAATAACACGTGTGTAATTAAGCACTAATGAGCTCTTGTCACTGCAGAATGTGCAATTAGATGGGTAATAGAAAAGCCTGGCGTGGCAGATGTGCCGAGAGAGAGCAAATACTGCTATACTAGTCATACTAGTCCTGTAGTATGAATACCGAGCACACTATGCTAATGTTCCACATGCATTGGATGACATTTGTCAAAATGTGCAGTATACATCAGAACACGCTGCATGAGATACTGTGTCCCACAATGCAATGCGCTTGACCTTCCATTTTCAGACGTGAAATCAATCACAATCACTTTCTTGACTCCTTATTTTATCCTATTTTGTGTGAACCTAGTCATGTGACAACAATGAAGCATGTTTGCATTGTTTATTGTGTATGCTATTAGATGCAAAAGATTTATTGTCATCTGCACTTTAGTACAATGAAAGTCTTATTTTGTTCATTCCTCTCAAGAAAGAAGAGGCTCACAAGAAACAATAAAATACAGACACTAAATATAAGTGACAAGAGCTAGTAAGAATAATACACAATAGGGTCAATACACAGTATGAATAAGAAGAAACAACATGCAATAAGAACAATAAAAAAAACAATATCACTGTATAAAAATACGTTTTTTTTCACACTCACAGGTGTTCAGCTCTGTGTTTATATTTGTGGCTCTTTCTACAGGAACTGGCCTTAAACGGAAGGGTGTGATATAATATGAGCTGTTTTAATAGAGTTAAAGACGTCTGAGAAACGCTTTATACAAACATACTCGATGCGGTGTCTGTCTTAAATGAAAATTTACCATGATGGATACCAGAATCGGCAATCGGAAGATCTTAAGTATGAACTCAAACATTCTCCTGAGCAACTACTGACTGATAAAATGTTCTTCTGGGTAGCGAAACTATTGAATTGTGAAGAATTAAATGCTGTTGCTCACCACGGCTGCATTTATTTGATTAAAAATACAGTAAAATACAGTCAAATTGTGAAATATTTTTACAGTTCAAAACAGCTGTTCTCTAAGTGAATATATTCCGAAATATAATTTATTCCTGTGATCAAAGCTGAATTTTCAGCATCATTACTCCAGTGTCTTCAGTGTCACATGATCCTTCAGAAATCATTCTAATATGATGATTTGATGCTCAAGAAACATTTATGATTATTATCAATGTTGAAAACAGTCGTCTTTGATGAATAGAAAGTTTAAAAAAGCATTTATTTGAAATAGTAACCTTTTATAACATTATAAATGTCTTTACTCGCACTTTTGATCAATTCAATGCATCCCTGCTAAATACAAGTATTAATTTCTTTAAAAAATATATATAAAATTTCACTAACCCCAAACTTTTGAGCGCTAGTGTATATATATTTCTGTGCTCACGTGTCTGAATGTAATAAAATCTGCAGATAAGGGGGAAAATCTTTTAATCTTCCATTATAACTTCACACCACCCCCACACACTCTCTCTCTCTCTCACACACACACACACACACGTGCACACAAACACACTGTGAAAGGGTGTAATTTGTGAAGATCTCTATAGTGCGTTTGGATATATTTGCATCTTAATTAGAAGAGTTGGGGGGGGGGGAGAGATATCCTAGTGCATTTCTAGAAGAAGACGATAAACAAAACTATCAGTGCTGCCTTTAGTAGTGTGTGTGTTTGTGTGTGTGTGCAATGCGATGCTACAATACTGTATTATTGATGCTGCAGTTTGCTGTATAGAATATATAAATGCATGATGAATGTTTAGCACACACACACACACACTCATATACATATAATATGCGTGTGGGGGTGGGAGGTGTTCACATTAGAAATGCTCTACGACCCCCATCAGCTGTTTGACGGGTTTGTCATTATGCATGATGTCGGACGGCAGTATAACATCACATTTCTCTGGGAGGAGAGAGAGATGGATGAGGACGCCCTGAAAGAGAGAAACTCACTGATTCTCTAGTGTTGGTTTTCTCTGTTGCATTTACCTGCTGAGGCCTTACATGCAATGCACGATGTGAAACGTTGTGGGCAAAGTGGGCCTTTTGTTATTTAGTAGAGATGCACTAATTTGCAATGCTTAGATTTTATGAAATCTGTTTCTGTTTGTTCAGTGATATATTGTGCATACAGTACATACTATCTACTTTTCAAATCCGTTGAGTTTTCTAGTATCATATTGATTTGTGTGGTTTTAGCAAACACCACATTGACGCACTGCCTGTTTGCGTAATTATATTTAGTTTTGGTTTGTTTGTCTTATAACTTTTGCGTAAATATGAGCGTTGCTTGGTTGTTTGTTGTTTTGTCTACGAGTGATTATGAAGAAATTACGAAGTCGAATGAGTCGTTTATTGCTTCAGTCATAATATGCAAGGCTTTGATTAAAATAAAAAAATAGCCTTTTTATATATTTCATATTGTACGTTTTGCTCTTATATTTGACAGCTGTCAGAGCTTATGTTGTGCTTCTCTTTTCTGACAGTGTTTGGTGGCTGCGGTCGTCCTGCTCTTGCATCCTCGCATGCGTTTAAAACTAAAGTTATGAGTTATTCACCTCAGAATCATGATAGCAGGAGCGACGTGTATGTTCTCAACCTTTCAATCTGAGGACACAAGCTGCAGGGCAATTGTGGTCGGTTTTAAAATTCTCTCTTTCGAGCTGTCATATCCTTCCTTTCAGACCGCTCCATCATTTCAGAACCAGGACGCTTTTTCTATCTCGTTTTCACCTGTTCAGTCTGTCAGTAGAAAAAGTTGTTTGCAAATGAAATATGAGCATATGAGGAGATTTGATTCCAGTAGAGTTTGACTACTTGCTAAGATAACAATGTGATCTTTAATAATGTGTGTGTGTGTGTGTGTGTCCATATGTAGATTTTATGAATATATGTTTGCTAATAACTGATATGATGGTCAATATTATAAGTCTATGATGGCCCATGACCAATATCATGGCAATATTACTAATACATGGTGGTCAAAATCCAATATGATGGCCGATGTTTTGCCTTCTGAGACTCAATAAGATTCCAGTGACAAGATATTTATATGACCACACAGCCAATCAGAGGAGCATGTGGGCGGAGTCTCTCTGCAAGCGCACTGCACTCGCAAACAAATCCATCAAAAATGACAGCCAATCAGAAGAGAGTGTGGGCGGAGTCTCTATGCAAGCGCACTGCACTCACTTCCAAAACATTCCAAAACCACAGCCAATCAGAAGAGTGTGTGGGCGGAGTCTCTCTGCAAGCGCACTGCACTCGCAACCAAATCAATCCAAACTAACAGCCAATCAGAAGAGCGTGTGGGCAGAGTCTCTCTGCAAGCGCACTGCACTCGCAACCAAATCAATCCAAAATCACAGCCAATCAGAAGAGAGTGTGGGCGGAGTCTCTCTGCAAGCGCACTGCACTCGCAACCAAATCAATCCAAAATCACAGCCAATCAGAAGAGAGTGTGGGCGGAGTCTCTCTGCAAGCGCACTGCACTCGCAACCAAATCAATCCAAAATCACAGCCAATCAGAAGAGAGTGTGGGCGGAGTCTCTCTGCAAGCGCACTGCACTCGCAACCAAATCAATCCAAAATCACAGCCAATCAGAAGAGAGTGTGGGCGGAGTCTCTCTGCAAGCGCACTGCACTCGCAACCAAATCAATCCAAAATCACAGCCAATCAGAAGAGAGTGTGGGCGGAGTCTCTCTGCAAGCGCACTGCACTCGCAACCAAATCAATCCAAAATCACAGCCAATCAGAAGAGAGTGTGGGCGGAGTCTCTCTGCAAGCGCACTGCACTCGCAACCAAATCAATCCAAAATCACAGCCAATCAGAAGAGAGTGTGGGCGGAGTCTCTCTGCAAGCGCACTGCACTCGCAACCAAATCAATCCAAAATCACAGCCAATCAGAAGAGCGTGTGGGCGGAGTCTCTCTGCAAGCGCACTGCACTCGCAACCAAATCAATCCAAAATAACAGCCAATCAGACGAGCGTGTGGGCGGAGTTTCTGCACTGCACTCGCAATGAAATGGACAACAACATATTTAAATCAATAAATAATGCTCAATTTTAACGTTATTAAAAATACATACTGAGTGACCGAAACAATACACTTGTTTGTTCACATTGAGTTCACAGTTTGAACGTACTCATTTCCTTTCATTTATTTTCAAGAACGGAGGTGAATTATCCATTGTTGCATTCAGTATGGCTGTAAGATCATTCAAAATGATATTCAAAACTCACATTTGATCCTTTTAACATTAAATTAAGCACATAATCAGTACTGAGAAAATCATTATCATACTTTGTATGTTGTTGTTCCAGCCGCGTCCCATCATGTCTGGTTAAGACAGCGTTCTCATTAAAGCTCTAATTTAGAATTACAAAGGAATGTTACTTGCTTTAGAATTGAACCAAAAGAAGCAGAACATGCCTTAAAATGCTATCTATGTAGGTAGCACAGTAGGGTTTGGCAGTGGGATACTGTCTTTCTCTCTCTGTGTCTCCGTGACGGTTTTGATGGAATTGTTCTTTCCTTTTTTTCCACGTTCTGTCTGATATGCAAATCATTTTCCTTTATCTCAGCTGTCTGACCAATCAAACTTTAATCTTCTTCTCTCCATCTGCCCGCAGTTTGATGGTGACAACATGTACATGAGTGAGAACAACCAAGAGTTCCTCTCCCCGAGTCAGGTAAGATTCAAAACCCTCAAACCTGATGTTTGAAAGCCTGGATTTACAGCTTTTTGTTCATTTTTAGTTCTTCATATTAATCTTTTCCATTGTTTTCAATCAGATAACACAGGAAATGGCTTTTTGTTCAGCTGTATTTTTGATTTTCATGTGGCTTCGAGATGAACAATATTAACAGCTCGACGTCTTTCTGAAACGCAGGATCCGGATATACTCATGAGACGAGGAACAAACGTGAAACTAGTCTAATGACATGCTCTTTAGAAATATTAATGGCCAAATCATAGTGAATATATTCTGATACTGTATACTGGATATATCGTTCGGTCGTAGTTCTGTGGGATAAACTTGAAGAGGATCTGATAAACCACTCTCGCTCTCTCTCTCCTTTCGTCTTGGTTTGTTTACTCTGAGACTCATATTTGACATCTGTCTGCGTATCTACTTCGCTTGACCAGGTTTAGGCAGTTCAGACTGATTTTGCCTTTAACGCTGTAATGTTACACACACACACACTGACTGACCACAGACCAAAGCCAGACAAACAACCCCAACTAGCTGAAAATGTCTTTCTGCTTTATTAACAGCGTCTCTTTCGTTTCCATCTCATTGGCCTTTAAGTGTGAGTCTTTTTTCAAAACACACTTTATTGTTTCTTTTAGTGTTCATTTAGATCTACATCATAATTTCTGTGAGTTATTGAAGAATCTCTGACCTTAAATTAGATCCTCCTGGATTTTCATGAGAGATTTTTAATATATTTACCACAGAGTCAAGACTGTAAAGTCTATTTTTGGTCATTCAAACGTCTCAGTAAAAGAAATAGTTATGCAAAAAAACAGCTTGACAAGATTGAATTAATTAACTTGCATATGAAAACCTATCAACTTGACATTCACTGTTTTATTATTGTATTTGTGTGTTCTTTTTAAAATGTCTTTATTATTATATTAAAAATGTTTAATAACAAACTGACAAAAGAAGGAGCTAACTGCTGTGGTTCATGGCTTGTTTTACTTTCATAATGTATTTCAGAGTCTGTATCTCACACACATCCTAGTGCTGTTTGTTTATGTATATTTGTGTGTACGCAATTAACCCTTAGCCTGGAGTTTGATTGACAGGCGATCTGACCCATTATAATGCCAAATCCACCATTTTGTCTGACAAACAAACCAGACAGGAGAGTTAGTAGATTAACGTTGGTGGATTTTAAGTTGAAAAAATGGTGTGTATCGACGTCTTTTCGCGGTTTAAAAAACATTCCTTCTGATGTTCATTCACGTTTATTTCATGCTATAACTAGTAGTAAAGAGATGAGCTGTTGAAAATGACAAAATTTGAAAGCTGAAACTTTGTTTCATACCAAATGTAACCTGCTCTGTCTTGTTTGTTGGCCCCTTGTCCTCTTTGCTCATGGCTTGTCAGACATAGCAACAGTAACTAAGGGGGAGGCGGGTCTTCGCGAAAGGTCAATTGGGTTCAAAAGTTTGAGAGATTTAATATTTTAGATTTTTATCATTTAAACTTCAAAATTAAGAAGAAACATTCTAATATAAAATGAATATATACAAAAATATAATAATACAAATATTATAGAAATATAAATATTGTAAGGATTTATAAATATAGACTATACATTATAGATATTAAATAGTCACATATAGGCATATTGATATTGATCATGAGATTTTCTCCTTCCATTAATGCTCAAGATGCTGTTTGGAATCATGTTGGAGAAAATTATCATCAGATTTTGTTCATTAATCTGACAATATAATTCATGATGACAAATTGTGTATTAAATTATGCAGAATGCTCTCAGATCCCACTGTACATGTGAAGATCAGGAGAGGCTGTTTGATCTTTCTTTCATTCCGTTGTTACTTTGTAACTGATTCCATTTGAAAAGGTTCCATTGAAAATGAATGTCATGGAAACAGGTCTGATCCTGGTCCAGCCCCCCCCCTGAATTACCACACACAAGGCCAGTCCATCACACCCTCGTTTCGGTCTCAGATCAGGCGCCGCGTCGTTCCCAGGAGTCTTCACATTCACGTTGACTGAGCTGTCCTCCTGCGACCTTTGACCCCGTCTGATTGTAGGGGAGAGATCGTCTCCGCTTGGCCCCTAACGAGCCCTCTGTGTGTTCAGGGTCACGGAGGATCGCCACGGTAACCACCGCGAACAAAAGAGTCTGGAGTCCGCCGAGGGTTGACCTCCAGCCAACTCAAACGATCGATAGCGGCTGAACAAGAGCGGAAAAAAAAAACAAGAGAGAGAGAGACAGGAGAGAGTTGAATGGAACTGAGAATGAGAGAGACAGACAGATACAGGGAGAGAATTGATTACAAAGAGAAAACATCAATGCTCCTTCCGTTTGTGTGATGTTCTGCTGAATTTCCATCGCTTCTTCATGAGCGAATTCCAATGCAAGAGTAGAAGCAATAGTTATATATTTTTAAGCAATATAGAAGGAATATTTCACCCCAAAATTAAGCTTCTGTCTCTTTATTTAATCTCATGTACTCTCATCTCTTCATCACGGCACCTGTTAATGGGTGGGATATATTAGGCAGCAAGTGAAGGAAGAAAAATGGGCAAGCGTAAGGATTTGAGCGAGTTTGACAAGGGCCAAATTGTGATGGCTAGAGGACTGGGTCAGAGCATCTCCAAAACTGCAGCTCTTGTGGGGTGTTCCCGGTCTGAAGTGGTCAGTATCTATCAAAAGTGGTCCAAGGAAGGAACAGTGGTGAACCGGCGACAGGGTCATGGGCGGCCAATACTCATTGATGGCTGGCCCGTGTGGTCTGATCCAACAGACGAGCTACTGTAGCTCAAATTGCTCAAGAAGTTAATGCTGGTTCTGATAGAAAGGTGTCAGAATACACAGTGCATCAGTTTGTTGCGTATGGGGCTGTATAGCCGTAGACCAGTCAGGGTGCCCATGCTGACCCCTGTCCACCGCCGAAAGAGCCAACAGTGGACACGTGAGCATCAGAACTGGACCACGGAGCAGTGGAAGAAGGTGGCCTGGTCTGATGAATCACATTTTCTTTTACATCACGTGGATGGCCGGGTGTGTGTGCGTCGCTTACCTGGGGAACACATGGCACCAGGATGCACTATGGGAAGAAGGCAAGCCGGCGGAGGCAGTGTGATTGTGGGAAACCTTGGGTCCTGCCATCCATGTGGATGTTATTTTGACATGTACCACCTACCTAAGCATTGTTGCAGACCATGTACACCCTTTCATGGGAACGGTATTTTCTGGTGGCTGTGGCCTCTTTCAGCAGGATAATGCTCCTGCCACAAAGCAAAAATGGTTCAGGAATGGTTTGAGGAGCACAACAACGAGTATGAGGTGTTGACTTGGCCTCCAGATTCCCCAGATCTCAATCCAATCGAGCATCTGTGGGATGTGCTGAACAAACAAGTCCGATCCATGAAGGCTCCACCTCGCAACTTACAGGACTTAAAGGATCTGCTGCTAACATCTTGGTGTCAGATACCACAGCACACCTTCAGGGGTCTAGAGGAGTCCATGCCTCGACGGGTCAGGGCTGTTTTGGCAGCAAAAGGGGGACCAACACAATATTAGAAAGGTGGTCATAATGTTATGCCTGATTGGTGTCTTCCTGACACAAAAATATAGTGCACAATTTGTATAAAATAAATAACAGCGTACAGGTGTAGAATGACATAAGGGTGAGTAAATAACGACAGAATTTCCATTTTTGGGTGAACTTAAACGTGATCTCATTTTGAAAACACTGCCTCTGATTAGCATGCTAAGCCATTCCTCCACCACTGTGTCAATTTACTCATCCTTTATCAGCTGAAGTTCATCTCAATGTGATAGCGCAGCTCAAATGTTAGTCTTTGCATTTGCATTCTTGGCTGAAGAAAGTAGCTGGGAAATGTCTCTAATGGACTCGCTGTTTGAGTATGCGGAAGACGTCGCGGTCAAGATTATAATCTCACAATTAGAGTAACAAGGTTTTATTGATTGCTTCCCGGAGCTTTGGTTGCCAAGTAGGCCTGTGATTAGAGAAAGCGGGCATGTGAGAGGAAAGACTGAGAAAACTCTTCCAGAGGAGCATTTGGCTGCGGATCTGAGACGTCAGAAGAGGGATTCTGAGGGTGACGAGGGCGTTGTGAAGATGAGGAATCGAGAACTGAGAAAGTTTACATGTATACTGATCCAAAACTGAACCATCAGGGCCAAGAATCATATAGGATTAAAACTAACTAGAGAACTGTAGATGTTTAGACTAGTGTAGACTAGTTTAACTATCTTTGAGTCTTTCACCCATTTTTTTCAGTATTGTTTTGGTGTCATTTATATACTATTATGCTATTTATTAGAACTTCATTCAAGAGATTTGTTCAAAAAACACTGATTCATCCAGTAATTAAACAATTGAAGTCTTAATGAATGAGTCACTGAATCATTCATTCAAGAGATTCTTTCAAATTCACCGATTCATCCAGTAATGAAGCAAGTTAATTTTTTATGAGTGAGTCATTGAATCATTCACTCAAGAGATTTATTCAAAAACACTGATTCATCCAGTAATGAAACAAGTGAAGTGTTTGTGAGTGAATCATCGAATCATTAATTCTAGAGATTTGTCCAAAAACACTGATTCATCCAGTAATGAAGCAAGTGAAGTCTTTATGAGGGAGTCATTGAATCATTAATTCAAGAGATTCATTCAAAAATGCTGATTCATCCAGTAATGAAGCAAGTGAAGTCTTTATAAGTGAGTCATTGAATCATTCATTCAAGAGATTAGTTCAAAAAAGTGAGTCATTGAATCATTCATTCAGGAGATTTGTCCAAAAACTCTGATTCATCCAGTAATGAAACAAGTGAAGTCTTTATAAGTGAGTCATTTAAAATGATTTTTTAAAATAATTCATTCGCATTCATTAAACATTTTAAACATTTGTTATTTTGTTTAGTTGTCTGTTCAGAATCGTGATCTCTGTTTGAAACAAAAAAATTGTGATTCTAAATTTATCCAGAATCGTGCACCTCTACTATATATAATACTTTATATACTATTATAGTTTGACAAACTTCTAATGTTAGTCAATTCATGCACCAAACATTGTTGTTATGTAGTTTTATATCCATTTACTCTATGAGAAGGAAGTCTATGAAGCATTAGGACGATCACTAAACATGATATGTGTTATCATGAGACTAGTATAATAAAATCACTTACTAACCTTGTCTGTGCATAGTTATAATCTATATAACTCCCATCATGATAATGTGATGTTGGCAAACCTGTTCACTTTCATGTGTTACTGTATATGCAAGGATACCAGACAGGGACGTAACGTAACGTAACTATCCCGTTTACATACAGTAGGGAAAAAATGCATAACTGAAAGTGGCTAGAACAGAAATCATACTACTAAAGAAATGATTTAGACAACTTCAGTGCACAAAAAGCACATTTTATGTACAGTTTAATTAATACAAGCTCTTATCTTATTTTGCCCCGTACACTTTCTAAATGCATCACTGTACTATAATTATTTTCTGTGGTAATTGACATCATATCACATGCTGTAGTTGTAGACTACAGAACCTGCCTGTTCCTTTATATGCAAATGACCTCTATTCTGATTGGCTAACTCTTAAACAGTCTAGATGGACTGGTTAGAATATGTCTATGAATGGACAGTGAAAATATCAAGATCCCTTTAAAAGTCCAGTGCAGATAAGCGAGGTCTGTGTTTCCATGTGCGTCCGTGATTGAGTTTGCGCTGTACTGTGACTGGCTGTGATTGGGGATCTGGTGTCATTGGCTCGTTTGCACTGATTAAAGCATCTTTGTGCCGACTGTAAACTCCCGCCGTATGGAGGAGAAATGCGTGTGTGTGTGTGTGTGTGTGCTGCTCTCCCTGCTGGTCCGAATTACGGCTGAGTACATTACTATGATTTACAACTTCCTCCTGCTGTTTAGATTGAAAAGAAAGAGAGAGAGTGAGGGAGAGAGAGAGAGAGAGAGAGAGAGTGCGATGGCCCGTCCGCCCTGCCCCCTCGCCCCGCTACCACCACACATCTTTTGTGAAATGAAAACAAAGCGCGAGCCTGCCAAAATATTTCTATAGTCGATTGCTGAGCAAGCAGAGAGTCTGTCAGAAAACAAAAGGCGAGAGAGATCACTGGACGGCCAGATTTGATGCCACAGCAAAACTCACATTCTCTCACAAACCGCCCTGAAAGTCTCTAATCATTGGCCGAATCTCATTAAACCCTCCAGAACATGTCCAGCTCATATTTCACCATGCCGTTTATATTTTGCATAAAGACAATGAAGCCAATTTGAGGATCATTAGGATTTTTTTGCATTGCATGACATTATTTTCATGGCAATTAAGGACATTTACCCTCAAACTCTCATTACTGTAATGCAATGTTAGTTGCATTTTATTATTTGCATTCGGCATTGTTTTTTCCCCGTTGTTCGTGACCCATCAGAACAGACCGGTTCCATGCATTGTGGTAGTATTTGTGTAATGCTTTTACATTTTAAGGGGAAAATGCATTTTGCCATTTTTTGCAATGCTGATTTAAATAAAAATTTAATGAGATTCGTTGCTGAAAAATGCAAAACATCTGAATGCATTAAAATAATGATCATTTGGGGGGAAATGTGTTTGATTATCATGAAAATAATATCACACAATGCAAAAAGTCTGAATGTAGGCTTTATTCGCTTTATGCAAAAAGCGATTTCTTGCTTCTTTCTTTTAATTTTAAGACTGAATTATGAGCTAGACGTGTGGTTTCATGATATTCACCCCATCAGTCTTTGGCTGTTTGGAATATTTCTCTGACATCTAACTGTTAACAAATGTGTCTGAGTGTTTATTCGAGTGTTGCCAAGTCCTCTGATATCCTTCATTTGTGCCGTGAGTGATAGTGATGGCTGTGAAAGTACTTTTAATTTCATCCTTGATATCATACAGTGAAAGTGTATCACCTCTCACAGCGCCGCTCGTGTTTAAAGCAGACAGATAAACATTTCCTCAACTGCTCATATCTTGTGTGCTTTTTGTTTATTCATTTTGCTCTACTTTACTAATTCCCCACACAACACTTTTGTCATTAGTTGTTCTTTCAGATTAAGATGAAACGTCACTGTAGCAAAATTTTCCCTATGCAAAACAGAAACGAAACTTTATTTCGAAGGATGCCATGAAGCCTCTGTGATCTTGGTGTCTTTTGATGTGATTATTTCATGAGAAAACATTGCATTTTTCCTTTAAAATGTCATTAACATCACCATTTTCCGCACAGAATGCTAAACAAATTAAATTAACTAGTGAAGAACTTTAGATTAGGTTAATAATAAATAATATTATCTCTTTTAAGACTGATTTATTTGAATAAAAACACAGTAAAAAATGTGAAATATTATTACAATTTAAAAAAACTGTTTTCTACGTAAATATATAGTAAAATGTAATTTATTTCTGTGATCAAAGCTGAATTTTCAGCATCATTACTCCGGTCTTCAGTGTCACATGATCCTTCAGAAATCATTCTTCATTTTTTTCATTCTTCTTCAGTGTTGAAAACAGTTTCATATTTTTGTGGAAACCGTCATACTTTTTATTTTTCAGGATTCTTTGATGAATAGAAAGTTCAAAAGAACAACATTTATTTGAAATAGAATCTTTTGCACCATTATAAACTATCCTCACGTGACAACCTCTGAAGATAACTGCAATCCTTTGCTATTATAAACTGAGAAACATTTTGGCTGTGCCTGAGACGACGTTGCTAAAGTGACATTTGTATTGTCAGACTGCTGACTTGACCTGAAATGTCATTGAGATGGCAAATAAAACTGTAAAGACTGATTTTTTGATCCTGACTTTGGCTAAAACGGGGTGTCTTAATGTTGTTCCCTACCTTCTCGAACGATACTAAAACAACACTGCCTTAAAATACTCTCTAGGTAGTCAGCTCACTAGGTTTTGATTTGATCAGCAATTAATGATCCCTTATAAACTCCTCATGAACCTAATTTATCACATGCCATATGCAGTTAGTACTGAACGCTGTGCCGAAGACACATAAAAACACTTCACATATATATTTCAATTCCGTTTCGTCTGAATATCTGCCTGATGTCACGTCACGAAGCAGCTTCGTCGCTGTGACCTGTTTGTTCATCATTAGTTTGATTCCCCTCCGCTCTCGTTCTGTCTCGAACGTTCACGTTGTGTTTCTCTTCCAGTCCAGTGTGCAGTAATAATGACCTGAGATTTCCCAGAATTCTCATAATGCTCAAATGGAGTGCAATGACAGAGCGTGACTGTGTCGTTCCCTTTTTCACCATGATTGAATCATCTTAATATTTATAGCTGTTATATGAATCATATCAGTATTTTTTGATATTGACAAAGACACAGAATAAACATATATATATATGTTTCTGTTTTCATCTGTTGATCTTTCCTGTCGAGTCATTATACTTCACACCTCATAAAACACTGAAAAATGATGCAACATCAAAGTTGAGCGAACACAAGCTTTCAATCAATCAGACGAGACCGATGTCCCACCTGAGAGGAGCGTGACAAGAAGATGAGAACATTTCCCTGTGAAAGAGGGGAAATAGACATGTTGGGTGTGATCATGTTTAGTTACAGGTAGGCGAGTCATTTCTGCACTACTAGTGGCAGCAAATGGAACTACAAAAACATTGACGTTATACAGAAGCCCAGAGAGGTCAATCATGCGTTATTATTCTGCCTTGTTTTCTGGAATTCTGGAAAAGAAACCGGAAAAAAACGTTTTAATGTTTTGAAAGACTCTCTTCTGCTCACCAAGGCTGCATTTATTTGATAAAAAATACATTAAGAATTGTGAAATATTTTTACAATGTAAAATAACTGTTTTCTTTGCGAATATATAGTAAAATGTAATTTATTCCTGTGATCAAAGCTGAATTTTCAGCATCATTACTCCAGTCTTCAGTGTCACATGATCCTTCAGAAATCATTCTAAGATGATGATTTGCTGCTCAAGAAACATTTATGATTATTATCAGTGTTGAAAAAGTAAATGCCAAGCTCAAAAGAACAGTTTTTTTCTTGAAATAGTTTTTTATTGCAATGTAAAACTCACTTTTGATCAATTCATTATGTAAGCTTGTTTCCACCACTAAAAAATGTTTTTAAAAAAAATTAAAAAGGCAATTGCAACTTTTTATTTCACAAGTCTGACTTTTTTTCACAGAATTTCAAGATTTAAACTCACAATTGTGTGATATAAAGTCAGAATTGCAAGATATAAAGTCAGAATTCTGACTTTTTTCTAAATTTTTTATCAAACAGTTCTGACTTTATAACATGCAATTCTGACTTTTTTCTCAGAATTGCAAGATATAAACTCACAATTGCGAGTTATTTTTGAATCACAATTGGACATTATAATGAAATTTTCTAGTTTAAATCTCATAATTCTGAGAAAAAAAGTCAGAATTGCGAGTTTATATCTCACAATTCAGACTTTATTACACAATTCTGACTTTATATCTTGCAATTCTGAGAAAAATGTCAGAATTGTGAGATAAAAAGTCGCAATTACCTTTTTTATTTCATGGCAGAAACAAGCTTCCATAATTCAATGCATCCTTGCTGAATAAAAGTATTAATTTCTTAAAGAAAAAATCTTACTGACCGCAAATGTGTCTTTTTTTCTTATTGTGCATGTTTCAAAACAAAAATTGAATGTTTTGTATAATTTTAACAGTATTAACAATAAGAATAAGAACAATCATCAAAATCAGAAGTGTCTGCAAAGCATATAGCATGAAAAATGCGTTTCCGCAGACTTTTTAATTAAAGCATTGAGTTGTGCAATCGATTCACATGCACAGCTGGCAGAAAATAACATGCTAGTCGCCATGACAACCACTCTGATGCTTATATTGCATGACTTATTGTGGTATGTTGTTTGCATTGGCATGTTACAGAACTGCTAAGAGAACCAAAAGTACAGAACTCCATACAGTATTTGCTTTTTTTAATGAAGCGCTTCTCCACTCCCAATCCTAACGGTTAGTCCAGGTGTTGTGTTACAGTAATGCGACTCCTCTTTGTGTAACCAGACTGATATGATACTGTTGTGAACGGTGTGTGTGTTCATACATACGCCTATAGGAGATGCCGACACTGAGGTACAAAAGAAAGTGGGGGGGGGTTTTTACTAGACATTTCCTTCAAGTGCTATTGAACTGTAGAAAATCGACTAGGTCGAACTCGGTTAATGAGAATGTAAAGATTTCTGGATATTTCAGACTGTAAATTGGTGCTTGAGCATATGGTGTTTGAGTGAACACATTGAAGGTTAAATGTTTCGCCTCGTCCACATGCTCTCCGAATAATGTAGACTGGAGCAGATGGTATGTAGGCTGCACATTCACTTTATTTATGGGTGAATAAGACTGTGTGTGTGACTGTTGCAATTAGCTTCCATTTAGACGGATATTTATTAATTATCTCTAGCTGCAGACGCCCATAATCCAATCCACTGTTGTGGAAGCTGCAGCTTTGTACATGCGCACATATAGACACACATAAATAAAGCTCATGATGATTATATCTTTGCATTTTCTGAAGGAAATGTGAGTGGGGACCGTGCAAAATTGCTGTTTGGTTGCTAGATGATTGACAGGACCGTTGCTAGTGTGGTTTCTCAAGTGGTTTTTTACTTCAATTGGCAAACGCTGCAACTATTACAAGCTTAAATAACATTTTACATTTTTAGAATTAAAAATGCATGCATTTATATTCATTATTCACTGCATTTTTACCTTTGATTTTGCCTCCAAAAGGAGGTTTTGTCATTTTCAGCTCACTTCTGGGAACGATTGTGTGTCACTTTGTGTGTCTGGTCTTCGGGTAATTTATGATGGTGCTGCTGTCCGTCAGCCAAATAAAAACAGATGACGCTCCAAAAACATCGTCTTTGATAAAGCCACCCATCCACACACACACACACACACACAGAGTGAATGGGAATCAGATAAATGTCTTTCTTTGTCTGTCGTTCGGTGGGTTTGTGGGGGATGTGTTTTAGGTTAGATCACTCATGCATCCATCACTGCATGTCGCTGGAGGTCTACAGAAAAATGCTTATTAGAAAAATCTGTCATTATGCTTTTAAACACACGAGCACATTACATTTCCCTCGCCAAACAAGAAACTTCCAGAGTTTTATTATTTGCACTTGAGTAAGTGTTCCTCCGAGACATTTTCACTAATTCAGAAATATTATTTTACGTAACAGCAGGTTAAGCTGTGCAGCTTATTTGAGTTTTAATAAATGTGAATATTAATATAACATTCAAAGCACTCCATCATTTCTCTGCAGAAAGTTTTCCTGCTTTAACTGCTGTATGCTCTGGTTTAAGATACCTGAAATGCTCAAACGTAGAGTTCGTCTTGCTGATTTAAGTGATCAGATGCATGAATTTCAATAAAACATGAAAAAATCCCACATTGACGGAGGAACCCGAGCCATATCTAAATGCACTTCAGAGTCGTGCGATTGCGTTTTGCACATGCAAACACTCAGATTTTCATGTAAAAGTGGAAATATAATGGTCTTAATAAGCCAGATCGAAATAGATTTATGTCTGAATGGCATCTGTTGTGTTAAGACTGAAGCTCGCACGCTCATATGGTTGGATTTCTAATCAGCCCAACAGCGTACAATGGCTTTAAATCGATGCCAGAGATAGTTGGACGCCTTCCCAACCTGAGAAAAAAACTCTTCTTTTCATTATTCCATCATTTACACCAACTATCCGTTCATCTGTTTATGAAAACAGAAGGCGTTCGGTTTGTGTGCGTTTGCATACGATCACATGTGCAAATGTGTGCGTTTGAGTCGACTTTCCAGCGACCAAATGTTTTGAGCGTCGTAAATATTCCCAAGAATTTGATAGCGTTGCTTTCAAAGTGGCGTCCCCTCTTCAGTTAATGAAAGCTACAAATTGAAACCCTCAAACTCAATGCAAACGCCATCTTGCATCCAAATTGAGTTCTAATATCCTTGAAAATTGGATGGAGAGATTGAGGAGGAGCAGAAAATGAAAAAGTGGCAAACAAAGAGGGGAAAAAAAACATTTGTCTTATTACCAAACTGTTGCGATGAACCTTTGAAGAGCAGCTTCTACATGCATTAAATGTGTAATACATATAATCACATCCTGAAGTGAGGCGGATGAATTATGTATTTTTCCCGAATCATTCGACATGGCACAACCTTGGGATTTACATTTTATCGTCAAGGACGTTCTGCTACTTTTGACAAACGTCCCGTCCTTTCCTGGTTTCACCACAAAACATCCACCGAGTCCATTGTTAGCATTTATCCTTAAAATCAGCATGACGTGGACGGATTTGATGAGCGCTGCCTTTCATGCGCAGGAGAAGTGTGATGAGTCAGCCGCTCTGAATGGAGCTTCAGGTAATGGAGTTTCATCTGCGGATCTCACCACATTTCAGCAAATTCCACATTTAAAATAGTGCGTCTGCTAAAACATCATCTGACATCTGCTCACGGCGATTTCCTTACAATAATGTACCATGGTACCATGTCCAAAGTACCATATGATGCTTTTTTTAAGTGTATGAATATGGTACACTTACAAAAAAAAGTTTCAGAAAGTTCCACGGTACTGCTGTGGTATTTTGGACATGCATTGTGGTATTAACGGGGTTATTTGGGCATTTACCATGGCGCTTCCATGGTGTTTTGGGCGTGCACCACGATATTACTGTGGTATTCTAGTACCATAGTACTACCATGGTATTTTAATCATTTACCATTGAACTACCATAGTATTTTAAACATGCACCACAGTTTTATCCTTTAGACATGTACAATGATATTACCATAGTATTTTGGATGTATACCATGGTATTATTGTGGTATTTTGAACATGTACAATGGTATTACCGTAGTATTTTAGAGTGCACAATGGCACTATCATGGTATTTTACATGTGCACCATGGTATATTTTTGGATTAGTACCATAGTTTTACATTGGTATTTTGGACATGTACAACCGTATTACCATGGTATTTTAAACATGTGCCACAGTATTATCCTGTAAACATGTACAATGGTATTACCATAGTATTTTGGATGTATACCATGGTATTACTGTGGTATTTTGGACATGTACAATGATATTTCTATAGTATTTTAGAATGCACCATGGCACTATCATGGTATTTTGGACATGTTTGTTTACTGTGTTATTACTGTGGGAGTTCTGCAATTTACCATGGTAATACTATGATATTTTGGGCCTGCACCATAATACTGTGGCATTTTGAATGTGTACCATAGTATTACATTGGTATTTTGGACATGTACAATGGTATTACCATGCTATTTTGACATTTACCACTGTACTACCATAGTATTTTAGACATGCACCACATCTAGGCTTTAAACATGTACCATGATATTACTGTGGTCTGTTTGATGTGAACTGTGTAGTACTGTGGTATTATGGTAATTTACCATGGTACTACCATATTATTTTGGACGGATACCATGAAAATACCATGATATTTTGGACCATAGTATTACTGTGGCATTTTAGATGTGTACCGTGGTTTTACCATAGTATTTTAGATTTGGACATATGTATGGTGCCACAGTGGTATTTTGTGTAACATTGTATTTTGGTATTTTTGCACATAGACGTAGAAGTATCATGTAAATACCATGGTATGTGACTATCAGTACTGCAGTATATTTTAAAGTACCAATTGCTGTACCATGGTACGGCCACATTATGTTCTAAGGTGTACCACGGTATATATCAATGTACCACAATTTTACCTTCCGGCACAATCCGAGTCGTTTTGTTATTAGGTATTATTTCTGTTTCCAGTTTTTACTATGGTACTGCAGTGTTTGTATCTGCTGACACTGACGGAGGTTCATCTCATCTCATGTTTAAAGAGGTGAATGTGTAATCGTACTGTCGGAGAATTCTCCTGAGGACCCGACGACAGTCTCTCTTCACACAATAGCCGCTCTCCCCACTGTTTACAACACACAATTTAGTTTCCTTCCAACAATTATGAGGGAAATTGAATCTCAGGAAATGTTCATTTTCACATCCATTAGAGCGGACAATAACAGGGGAGGCCCTGAAGCCTACAAAGACATCTGTCTTCAAAGGGCTGCAGAACTATATGGAAGATTAATATCCAGCCAGAGCAAATCACATCGCAGGCCGTTTACTGTAGGAATAGCACGACCTCGGATGAGTTACGCTGAATATCTGCTCATCTTTGAGCCAATATGAGATCTCTTTCTTATCCAGGTTGTATCTTCTACCAAAAAAAGAGAACAAATAATCAGTCAGATTGTTCTCCTCAGAATAAGACTGTAATGTGAGGTACTTTTCCTCAGGATTTTATGGAGAAACATCTGATTCTTGCATGAAACAGAAATGAGAACTCCATTAACCCTGTAAAGCCTGACTGTCATTTTTGATTCATCATGCTTTTGTGGCTCATATAGTACGATATGTATGGAACTCAAACTCGAGGAGGAAAAAACAGCAGTTTTATTCAGAGGCCCAAACTGAGCAAAAATATGCAATTTGGTGCAGATGCTGATATTTATATAGACAAAAAGATGAAATTCTGATGCTTATAATGTAAATCAATGAGATCTTTATAACAGTATATCACAGACTACTGACATAAGATACATATAAATATCAATATCTGCCAATAATATGTCTTAGTAAGATTATATTTAATGCTTAGTTTATGATCAAAACTCTGTAGTTTTAAAACATATAATGCAGTGCAAACAATGATTGAGAGATGAACAAATAAACCTTCCTCAAAAGTCTGATGATCATATTTGATACTTAGGATTTTTCCTAATAATGATGTATTGATAATTATGGAAGCTTGTTTCAGCCACTAAAGAAACAAGCAATTATCTCACAATTCAGACTTTTTTAATTGTGAGTTTATATCACGCAATTCTGACTGTATATCATGAAATTCCGACTTTAAATCACGCAATTCTGACTTTACATCTCGCAATTCCGACTTTATATCTCGCAATTCCCACTTTATAACTCACAATTCGGACTTTATATCTCACAACTCCGACTTTAAATCATGCAATTCCGACTTTGTCACGCAATTGTGACTTTATAACTCGCAATTCTGACTTTATATCATGCAATTCTTACTATATATCATGCCATTCTGACTTTATAACTCGCAATTCCAAATTTATATCACGCAATTCCGACTTTAAATCACGCAATTCAGACTTTGTTACGCAATTGCGACTTTATAACTCACAATTCCGACTTTAAATCACGCAATTCCGACTTTAAATCAAGCAATTCTGACTTTATATCTCGCAACTCCGACTTTAAATCACTCAATTCCGACTTTGTCATGCAATTCCGACTTTAAATCACGCAATTCTGACTTTATATCTCGCAATTCCGACTTTATAACTCACAATTCTGACTTTATATCTCGCAACTCCGACTTTAAATCACGCAATTCCGACTTTGTCACGCAATTGTGACTTTATAACACGCAATTCTGACTTTATATCCCGCAATTCCGACTTTATAACTCACAATTCTGACTTTATATCTCGCAACTCCGACTTTATAACTCACAATTCTGACTTTATATCTCGCAACTCCGACTTTAAATCACGCAATTCCGACTTTGTCACGCAATTGTGACTTTATAACTCGCAATTCAGACTTTATATCTCGCAATTCCAACTTTATAACTTACAATTCTGACTTTATATCTCGCAACTCCGACTTTAAATCACGCAATTCCGACTTTGTCACGCAATTCCGACTTTGTCACGCAATTCCGACTTTAAATCACGCAATTCTGACTTTATACCTCGCAATTCCGACTTTATAACTCACAATTCTGACTTTATATCTCGCAACTCCGACTTTAAATCACGCAATTCCGACTTTGTCACGCAATTGTGACTTTATAACTCGCAATTCCAACTTTATACCTCGCAATTCCGACTTTATAACTCACAATTCTGACTTTATATCTCGCAACTCCGACTTTAAATCACGCAATTCCGACTTTGTCACGCAATTCTGACTTTATAACTCGCAATTCCAAATTTATATCACGCAATTCCGACTTTAAATCACGCAATTCAGACTTTGTCACACAATTGCGACTTTATAACTCACAATTCAGACTTTATATCTCGCAATTCTAACTTTATAACTCGCAATTCTGACTTTATATCTCGCAATTCCAACTTTATAACTCGCAAATTTCACAGCAGAAAGACACGTGAAGAACGAGCTGAAGGAGGCACAATTATGAAAGACTTTTACTGTATAAAAAAGTCTAATCTATCAATCAGACGACAGAAGGACTGTAGTAGATTGTGTGCAACAGGTTTTACAGCACAGTTTTGATCATGTTGATAATTTAGAAGCCGTAGAAATTCATGAATCAAACAAGATCCAGTAGCTTCAAGTCTGTAAGGAATGAATATATTCTTCTGAGTGAGTTAGTCTCTTTCTTAAAATATCGTTTAGCGTTTTATCCTTGTGGAGACGCTCGGACGGATGATATATTTAGGAGAACTTTGTGATTTGAGTAATGCACCGTGGCAAGGTGAACTCTGAGGTCCCACAATCCTTGTCTCTCTCCTCTTCCACGGCCGCGTATTTGCTAAAAGTATTTGTTTGCAAGATAAATGGCCGTTCTCCAGGCGAAGATGACAGGCAACACAAAGATGATATTGAATTGATTTCTGAAATGTTGCAGAACTGACTGTTTGATGTATACGGGCAGACATGAATCATAAAAATTCTATTAAAAAAGCTCTTGAATGGTTGACAGCGGAATATTATTTCTGATGATTAATTTGACTCAGTCATTATGGACGGGGCTCCAGTCAGATCGCCTCCTACAAAATTGCTTTTCATTCCCTCTTGAATACCCCGGCAAGCTCTCTCTCTCTCTCTCTCTCTCTCTCTCTCTCTCTCTCCCTTTCCTTTTTCCTGAATTTAACATTGCATACTTCCTCTGTCAGGTCCAAAGTTAGATTGACGCGGCTGATGAGAGGCACGAGCATCGTGGCAACGAGAAAAAACACGAGAGCCAATCGCAAACTTTAGCGCTATGAAAACATGGTCTGTGCTTCCAAATGCTGATTGTGATAATGCCGTATTTCCAGCAACTTTCTGTGATTCCAAAGCCAGATCGGAAGCTGCCAACTTATACGTGTCCAAAAAAGTGATTCTTACTTGTTTAACTGCATAATATTTATATAATCGTGTTTATGCCTCTTTTCACAAAGTAATTAGGCAAGCTTTATGTCTACTGTTGCTCATACTTTTTGGGATTGATCAGACTTTTTAAATGGGTTTTATTTTATTTATTGAATTGTATTTGGACATATATTTTTATTTTATTTTTTAAATATTTTATTTTATTTTATTT
>RJVU01057277.1:1561317-1573864 GCA_003731715.1 Anabarilius grahami
TTTTTGTTTGTTTTAGGAATTTTAGTACTTAAACTTATTTCAGTTGCCAAGGCAGTAAGTTTGTTTTTCATCTAATATTTTGTTTATTTCAGCTATATTTCAAATTCCAAAAATGTAATAATTTTAACTTTAGTTAACATTAACAACACCGCATAACACACACAAATATTGGGTTAAGTAGTCAGTATTTGAAGAGTTTAGTTCCAAAATGCGATAAACGGCATTTTAAAAAAAATTTAGTTTACGCCAAAATCAGTATTGTATCTGGTCGGTATTGAAAAGTCATTTATTAATGTCATATTTTCTCCCTTTCTTTCCAAAACGCGACAAACGCCAATCTCCTTTTTCTGCAGAACGCGATATATCCGCTCAACCAATCACAGCGCACCATTCCACACACTGTAAACATTGAAGGCTTTTTTAAAAAGCCGTTTTTAATACCAGTGTACTCTGCAAATGTGTTTATTTAACCGTGCGGTGGCGCCAGATACTCTTTAATCGGTAATGACAAATAATTTATAACATTAACAAGATGACCCGTTGAATTCATTTTGGGAGCGACGGCTGAATGTATTTTTAGTAAAATGCCTGTATATAAGAAAAATATTGGCAAAGTTTAGACTCTGTCATATATGTGAATCAACCTACTTTGTTGTGTATTTTCAATATGAAAAATTACTTTTATATTGATGGATTAATTGCATTTTGAAAAAAAAACGTGTCATGAATTTATTGCATTTTGGGGAAAAAATTATCAATTTTTATAATAAACTTTGAAAAAATCAAATTGTAGATTAGAATTTTTAATGTTTTTATAACCAAAAGATGCTACGTGAAAGTTTGAAACAGAAAATAGTGGTTTTCATCTTGCCACTTTCTTGGTAAAGAAAACACCTTTTTACTCAAATTAATCAAAATGGAGTTATTGCGTTTTGGAACCAAACTCTTCATTTAATTCGAATGAACTATTCTAATGGATTCTTTCACTACTGAATGAAATATAAACATGTTTATGATCAACAGTTTTCTCGTGTTTTGTGCAGTGCATTCTGGGATTGGGTTGCATGTGATGCTGCTTTAGATTTTGTCCAGAAGAAGCTCACAGCAGCGCTGTTTTAGATCAGCCGTCACGTCGAGAACGCTCCTATGATCTGTCTTTAAATACGGTCTGACTTCATTTTCATTGTACAATAAGCCAGAAATGGTATATCACAATATCAGCAGTGTAATTGCAGTGAGACGGAGGCTGTGTTGTGTCCCGCTGAGACAGTAAACCGCTGACCGTCCTGTAAGCTTACAGTGTTTATAGTGTTAGCCTCATTACACACACACACACACACACACAGATAACATGACATGCAACTAAGCATCTCTGCTAAAGCCTTTGTTTGTTAGCTTGTTTGTCTTGTTTGTTTTTCCTCCCATCTTAGTCCCATTCTAAAGACGTTTTGAGCGAAACTGTATTGCCGCGTGAAACGCTGAAGCTTATTAAATGCATGAAAGTGAATTTGTTGTTTTGGCCCCGTCTGTTTCAGATGAACACATACACACACACACACACACGTCGTGACGGTAATGAACACGTGGAAAGACCCTGCTAGTCTTTTAGAGGCGAAATGCTTCTTGCTCGATCTCTCGCTGCTCCCCTCAGATTTACATCCGAGTTAATTGAATTGGAATATAATGCAATAAAACTGTCCCAGCCATGAAATAAAGGTCCAATCAAATTATTTCAATTGTTGCCTCCAGTCTCCTCCTCCCATAACATTAGGTCCTCATGAAAACTGAATTGGATTTTTGTGGTTTTTAGTCCATTCAAAGATGAGATCTCTGACTTCAGATCATGGCAATGCTATCAGCTTATTTTTATTTGATTGATTGTCAACAGTCAAAATAACCAAACTGCAGAGGAAAAAGAGCATTTTTTTATCATTTGCATTTATTTTCTATAGGATCAATTATTGTGTTTTCTTGCTAAACAGGTTTTATTTCTGTTTTAAGTAGGAATGTTGACTAATTTATGCATTTTATTAAGTGTTTATCATTAAGTATGTACATTTCTGAGGTTGCCAGAATTTTTGCATAAAATCATATCAGCTTGACTGGAAAAATTGAGTTGGAAATTCTGATATTCCAATGCATTAGCTAAAAAGTAGCAAAAATAATGTCAAAAGTGACAGTAAATACATTTAGAATGTTACAAAAGATTCTATTTCAATTAAATGCTGTCCTTTACGACCTCCTAAGAATCCTGGAGAAAAAAATTTATTAGTTTCCACAAAAATCTGAATCAGCACAATAATAAGAATAACAATAATCAGAAATTATCTTAGAATTATTTCTAAAGCATCATGTGACACTGAAGACTGGAGTAATGATGCTGAAAATTCAGCTTTGTTCACAGGAATAAATTACACTTTACTATATATTCACATAGAAAACAGCTGTTTTACATTGTAATAATATTTCAAAATTTTTACTGTATTTTTGATCAAATAAATGCAGCATATAAGAATGATTTTTGAAGGATCATGTGACTGAAGACGCTGAAAATTCAGCTTTGATCACAGGAATAAATTACATTTTACAATGCATTCACATAGAAAACAGCTGTTTTAAATTGTAATAATATTTCACATTTTTTACTGTATTTTTGATCAAATAAATGCAGCCTTGGTGAGCATAAGATTTTGAACAGTGCTATACATTGACGCAGGAAATCATAAAATGTTTCACTTAGGTTTCAGTTCAGGAAAACCAATAAAAGTAGAGTCAATTGTTGAGGAGTACAGCGCTATAAATCGATTGTGAAAGCAGCTCAGAGAGAGTCTGATGAGAAATGTTTTGAGATCTGACCGCAAATCTGTGTAAATGTGATAATTGTGCTTACACTTCATGAATGAGGCATGGAAAGCCCGTGCTGATCTGTGACTGTGGCTGAGCGTGTTGTGAATGGAGCAGCCGGCCTGCCGCTCTGTGATGTGGTGCGTTGAGGTTTAGTTCAGCTTGGAGTTCAAAGACCAGCGCTTTGTAACCGTCTTTCGTTTACACGTCGAGGAGCTCTCGGGGCTCTCAGAGATGAATCTCACACGTCTTCAGGGAGGACAGGTTGCGTTTGCTTACAGATTTAACCAGCGCTTGATTTATAAATTGGACGCCTTATTAGCACCCGGAGCGGCGTTATAAATGACCCCCGCGGGCACGGCACGAGAGATGCAGCGAACGAGCAAGAGGGAGCCTGGTTTTCATGTTCTGCCCTCGAGGCGAACAAGGAGTCGCGGCGAGGGCAGAGCTCGATGAGATTCCCCCCGCCCGCGCCGCCGTGTTTACGGCTCGAGCGCGAGAGATCAGTCTCCGGCGCTCGGCTAATTAAAGCTGCCATGGCCGCGAGCCTGCCGGGATAATGTTCTATTATTATAGTCATTTGTTTCAATTAACCGCTCTGTGATTTTACAATAGCAACTGTGAACCTGCGTGGAGTGAGCCATCACTCCCAACAAGATGTCTCCAATCAGAGGCAGCAGGGGAGAGAGATCGCTTACCCATCATGCCTTGTGCTTCAGGACTCGTTTTACACTGGACATCAGAATCACTTACAATATGAAATGCATTCATATCATAATCTGCATGTATTGTGCACTGGTATAGAAATTATTTTCACACAGAAGTTGCTAGTGAATTTCAAAAAAAAAAGCATGAAAGCATTTTACTGTATAAGTTTGACTGGACACATGACCTTTGACATTAACAACTTAAGATATGACAAGTGTTTCTCCTTCCCTTAGTCTAATTTGGTTAGTTGCATCGTATTGTTTGCACTTGTGTGACCCATTTTAGGGTCGTGACCCACTAGTTGTGCACCAATGGCCTAGATTCTCTCTCATTGGCTGTGTTCAGGATATTACTATTTTTGCATAATCCAATATAGTCCTCTATGAGTCAGAAACATCACAGCAGGTATTACTTACGATTCATTTGTTGCACTTGAAATGGATGGTCAAGTTTGGAGCATTGCATTGTGGGTTACAGTATACAGTGTGCTCATTGTGGCAAATTAAGTAGGCCATACACATGCATACTGCAGAAGTGTCTATTCCGAACACATCCGTACTTTAACATTGCCTAATGTAACTGTGAGTTATTATGTGGCCTGAACAATTGTCACATGAAGCTACAGTATGATAATTCTGGTGCATTCACTTTCTTGTAGCAGTAATTTATGTCACGTAGGTTATGCTGATAATGCATGATAATTTATGTAAAATACTGTACAACTTTCTGGATCATATTACATTTTCTACAGACTGCACTTGTCAATCATTAAAAGTCGCATGACACATGCAGAAGCAGGTTGTACATTAGATGATTTACTGTATATATGCATTTATGACCTCAGATTCATTCCAAGCATCTCTTTAGCCTGGTTTGAGGTCCAATCGCAGATGCAGAGAATCTCAGACAATAGCGTTCAGATATCGCACACGCTCAATGTGAAGCTCATAATTGGATGGCGGTTGTTATTTGGAGTCTGTTTGGCTGTGATGAACAGCGAGTACAAAGAACTCAAGACACAACAGAGGAACAGGAAATGAAGTTTCCTAACAGAGAGTCTCTGCTAAATGAACAGAACGTTCTGTGATTTGGTGGGTGTGGATCGTGTCTTAAATGCTTTCCGCTGCAAAAAATCTTTTTCATAATCAGTCATTTTTTTAGTGTTGTTTTCCAGTCACATTAGATATTGAGTCTTGCTGCCAGATAAATTGAACAAAATTAAGTGGTTTGCTAAAGTGGTGAGAAAAACAAACTTAACCATGTAAAATAATAAATAACATTTTTTGAAATGGAAAAAAAATGGTTTTGTTCATATTTTATGCACCAGGCTTGTTAATGACTCATGTAGTGTGATATAGTGAGAATATGGAGGAATAAACAGCTCAATTTTATTCAGAGGCTCAAACTGAGCGAAAATATTCAATTCACATTTATTTGTTAGCGCATATAACGTTTTGTATATAACTTAGATAATTTGGAGATTTCACCTGGTCGTGTTGAAATATATAACTGAGTATCATTGGCATAACAGTGGAAACTAATTCCATGTTTGCTTATAATATTACCAAGCGGCATCATATATATATTGAAAACAACAGAGGGCCTAACACAGATCCTTGTGGCACTCCATCATTTACTGACATTATCTTAGATTTTTCCCCGTTGATACTCATGATATTTCTAAAAAATGATGTCTGGATAATCAAGTAAACCTCAGCTGAAATATTACTAACAATATCAAAGTTATTCTTATGTTTACTTGATAAAAATCACTGCAGATTTCACAGCATAAAGACACGTGAAGCACGAGCTGAAGTAGGACGTTTGTACAATTACACTAAAAGGCTTTTACTTGCTAAAAAAGTCTAAACTATCAATCAGACGACGGAAGGACTGTAGTAGATTGTGTGCGACAGATTCTTCAGCACAGGTTTGATCATGTTGATCATTTAGAGGCCTTAGAAATTCATATGCATTGTACTGTAAATCAGTCCTATGAACATGATATCTGCCCAGTCTGTGCAGTAACCCAGACACCATCCCCCTATCAAGGTTTATACTATTTAGCAATTAGCATACAGTACCTATGGCAACCACTAACCTTTGTGAGACTGTTTCATGATGTTTGTACAGCCATCCATCCTGCTTTATATAGCCTGAACCCATGACTATTAGAGAGAGCAGCTCTCTCACTCTCAGGTTTTCTTTTTCTCTCTCCCTTATTGATCAATCTCTCTCTTTCTGTCGCTCTCAAACGCTGTCTCTCTGCAAACAGACAGCATTAAAAACAAATATTCAATATGTCATCTAAATGTGCAGTAAGCAGCCTGCAGACAATATATTGTTTGTTTAACGATTCACGGCGACTGCTTTGTCTAAATTGACAGTAAAGAGAGAAGTCGTTTGCTGAAGGTGCACGTCTTTATTCTTTTGATTATAACCGTGACTCCAAATAAATTGAAAGCAAATGTGGTTTGGAATAACAGGGCCGGGCACGCTCTCACAAAACACTCGCTCGTTTGCCGATTTCGTTCGCTTAGAAATTGCTTATTTAATGTGAAATATGAGCGCAATGGCTTTAGAAAATAAGAAAAGTCCAATGTTAAAATAAGAGATGAAACAGTACAGTAGACTCTGTTCAAAGGACAGTAGATATTGATGAAAACATCTCCTTCCATGCATGTTTTTTTAACATATCTTTGTTTAGGTCTGAATTTGATCTATGTGTATTTGTTGTTATAATAATTGTTTTGTTGATCTTGCTAGTACAGCACTGGTCGCCATCCGGCGTTTCTAAATGTAATGTAATGCATTAACTAACAATGATGTGCTACAGTATCTTTGTTGACGGTAGTTAATAAAAATACAACTGTCTATTGATAGTTCGTGTTAGCTCAGGTCCTAGTTGATGTATTAGTTGAAATTAACATTAACTAAGATCAATAAATGCCTCAAGGCCCGTTCACACCAAGGATGATAACAATAAAGATATAGTTTTAAAAATCGTTCTAAATATAAAAGAATAGCAGAGTCCACAACACAACTATAACGATAACATCACAAAGAAACAATATCATTGGAATCACTTTCAGAACGTATTTTTCCAGCTGATGAACGATAAAAACATTGACAGCCAATCAGAATCCATCCTGCTTTAGAGCGCTCGAGCATTTAAAGCGACAGACGACAAAACTGAGAATAAACAGAACGATATCATGCGCAGGTGTGGACGCTAATATAGTTATCATTATATTTAAAAGTATTTATTAATGTTAACAAATGGAACCTTATTGTAAAGTGTTAGCAGTAAACTAAACTAAAAATGCTTTATTTTGATGTTATTTTTAAGCTAATACTCTAGAAACGAAACTCAAAATACATCTATGTTAGAGCTGTACAATTAATCATTAAAAGATCGCGATCTCGATTTAAACCCTCACATGATCTCATTCCAAAATGATGATTCGCCCATTTATTAAACCTTTGACAAAATCAAAGCGAACATTCAGATCTGTATTTTGATCCAGAGAGAGCTGTTGTCGTGTATAGGTATGAAACAGCTTCACAAATACTCTTTTCAACCACACAGTATCATTATTTCTGTGTTACAAATATTCAAATTATCACAGAAGTACTGGGATAAAAGTTTATAGTTTGGATATAAACACTGATGACTATAGAAGTGATAATAGAGCAAATCACCTTTTGAAAGTAACTTGGCGCTTCAAATAACGATTGCATCAATTACATTGTTACACCAGTAGGTGGCGACAAGTGACTGTTAAACAAAGTAGTCATTAAATCATTCATTCAATAGATTTGTTCAAAAAAACGCTGATTCATCCAGTAATGAAACAAGTGAAGTCTTTAATGAGTGAGTCATTGAATCATTCACTCAATCCTATTTAAAAAAAAATAGGAATTCATTCAGAGTATTTAAACATTTTAAATAATAGACTGCAGCAAGTAACATTTTGTCAGAACCTCTAGTAAACTGCATGTTAATTTGTTTATTTTGTGGAAGAATTGAAGCAAAAAAATCATGATTCTCAATTCATCCAGAATCATGCAATTCTAATCTATGCAAATTTTGGTGAGCTTTCCTGAGAAGTTCATCTGGTTGTGTATTTGGCAGGTCCCTAAACAGAAAGAGAGATAAAACACAGTTAATCAAAGGTTTTCATGTGCATTCATTCACTGTATTCTCATTTTTTATTTTTTTTCCACTGCTTTTTCTCAGCAAGAAATGGCCCAGTAATTCGAGTCAACACTATTGAAATGATATTCAGAATTTCAAACGGGACGAGGGCGCTGCAATGATGCTTTGGAAACAAATACCATAAATTATTCAGCGAGTGAGAGAGAGAATAGACTATGATAGATTGGTGATTTTCGCGGCTGACTGCGGAGTCGTCCTGGTACCTTTTGTCCCAACAAAGGTTCCAATCACAGAATTCGGCCGTAATATGAAAATTCACTCGGTGAGCCCGTTGGCTCTCTCTCTCTCTCTCTCTCTCTCTCTCTCTCTCTTGTCTTTTGTGTGTTCTGCGCCCAGATTAAAGAACAGGGTGATGCTCTTGGCCGGCAGCAGTTGCTATGGAAATGGGGTTGCCGTCGCTATGATAGGCCATTCATGTTTGATTAATTGGTTTTTCAATGCTTCTTGGTTTGTGAAAGCCCTTAAAGAGCAACTCCACGGAAAATGGAAAATTAATGGATTCTCTCTCCCTCTCTCTCCAACATTAAAGCTATTTCGCTGCATTTGAAAATTGAACTAATGGTGTTGCTGAAATTTGATTTGAGGTTGGAGGTTGTGTTTGGGCTGCTTTTGGAGGGGCTGTTGAGTATTCGAGATCTGAAACGTCTAAATGAGGAAAGCCTTTGTTTCAGGTCTGCTTTTGTACCGACACATAGTAGGATGTCCTGTAGATTCCAGGCTAATTCAACAACCCCTGCGATTGTGGACTTGATGCATTTTTCTTGCTCTTTCATTTTAAATTTCATCTATTAGCAAGTCTTGAGAGGTTAATTAGCACTATTACAAGCTCTCGCTAAGATCACAGCCGTTACGGTAATGTTTACTCTGCCCAGACCTTCATGAATCATTTTAAAAGCGCACAGTTGAAATGTAATGTTTAATTCAGCTCAACTCGTGAATGTTGCATGGAGCTAATAAGTGCTAGTTCATCAACTTTCTCTATTTCTCTTTCTTTTTGATTTGTGGCTGGCTAAGTATTCCTATTTATGTGTAAATGAATACATCCGTTCGCAGTCCTGCCGTCGACATCCGCTCACATCTCCTGATGAGATGCCTTTTGAAGAGCAGCGATGGAAATGAAATATGGTGAAATATTAAAATACGGATGCTTAGTTTGAGAGGATTCAGAGATTTGAGTTTAACTAACTTAATTAAGCAATGCCTGGCTTCATCTTATGTATCTTTTTTGTATGGTATAAATGTACCAATGTATGTAAAATAAAGAGTGCATGGTATTTTCAGTGTCTTATTAACTAAACTACCACAATCAAGTTTAACCAGGTGCGAAATGCACTAAAATATTACTTGCATTTCGGCCACAATTCACTCTTCCTGTATATGCATTACTGTGTGTATGGTTATTTACTGAAATGTTTATGCATATATGATGAACGTCTTATGTGGTGAATTCTCACTGTTGTTTTTAAGTGTCAAGTCATTATTGTGGTTGCTTTGGGATTCTTCCGGGTTGAGCACCAATGGCGTTGTGGCTTTCTGAAGTAGCTTTGAAATTCATGCTGAGAGAAGTGCGGTTGATGACTTACTGTAAATGACGCTTATCTATCTAGATCACTCTCTAATCTGTTTATGATATAAGTCAGGCTGAAACTATAAAGGACACTTTCAAAACCCCAGGGTTCAGTTGCATTGCAATTTTGCACAGCCTCGTATAGTACAAGTTTGTGTGAACGTATATTTACGGCCTCCATGGTTAATGCATTGAGTTTTGTAGTGCTGAAGACATCATAGACTTAACTTACCTTAATCTTAACTAGCCACCAATAATCAGACGGCCACTTCAAAGGGTGAGGGAAGAAGCGATTATCTTTTTAAAGTGTCTCTGTAGAAGAACCGGCCTCAATTGGTTATTTCTTTTCAAAATTACTCGTAGTAAAGTCTGGTCTTCTTCTCTCACCCTAGATGCCGGCGTTTGCGGGCCAAGCGGGCAGTTATTACCCCCGCGCCCACCACAGCCCCATGCTAAACAGATCTGCCCGGATACTGCCCCACCCCATGAGCGCCCTGTCCCAGCTCAGCTCTCAGATTGGCCAAGGCTCCTTTACACACGGTTCCCCATCATCGTCAGGAAGTCAGTCAGCCACGCCCTCTCCCTCAAGCTCCGCCCAGGAAGAGGAAGCAAAGTACCACTCAAAGGTACATGAACGGTTTCCTCCAAAGCGCTGGCGTTTTACAGAGCGATCAGCATGAAATTGCACGTTGTTTAACAGTAGAATGCAGCGCCAACTCATGCATTTTCTCCTTAGAAAGACTTTACAATAACATGTGTTAATGCATTAGGTATCATAATCTAACAACGCATGCTCTTCTTTGTTAATTCATGTTTGCTCAAAAAGAGCAATATTAATTTATACACCTTGAAATGTAAAAAATATATGCAGAAATTAACTGAGATTAATGCATGCTGCAAAACTATTGTTAGTTCATTTTAGCGAATGCATTAACTTATTGTAAAGCATTAGTGATGACTTCGATTTGTAGTCAATGATTGTAAGATTTACACTGCCTTTTAAAAGTTTGGGGTCAGAAAATAATACTTTTATTCTGCAGAAACACATTAAATTGACAGTAAGCAAAATGTTACAAAAGAAATAAATGCTTTCCATTCATCAAAGAATCCTGAAAAATACAAAATATTGCACTTTCCACAAAAAAATATTAGGCAGCACGACTCTTTCCAACATTGATAATAATCATAATTGTTTCTTGAGCAGCAAATCAGCATATTAGAATGATTTCTGAAGGATCATGTGACACTGAAGACTGGAGTAATGATGCTGAAAATTCAGCTTTGATCACAGGAATAAATCACATTTTACAATATATTCACATAGAAAACAGGTATTTTAAATTCTAAAAATATTTAACTATTTTACTGTGATTTACTGTATTTTTTATTAAATAAATGCAGCCTTGGTGAGCAGAAGAGACGTCTTTCAAAAACATTTAAATAAATCTTGCTCACCCACAAACTGTTGCACGGCCAAAAAGAAATAAATAAAAACACATTATTTTTTGGGCTACAGAATCATATATCATCAGTGAACGAGCTCGGAGCTCATGACAGGTCTGAAAGGTTTATACATTATCGAAAATAATTAATGGGATTTTTACTTCCGGAAGCCATCTGTTGTGTGCCGTAAAGGAGCATAAACAGCAGACGAGAGCTTTGAGAATAATTTCCCCTCTTTATTTAAAAGCAACTTCGGTGTGAACGTTTTTCCGTGTGTCTCAATAGTGTTTACAAATCTCTGCATTTTAACTTCGCATCTTGACGTCTTTTGTTCACTGTGATTTGCTGGCAAAAACATTACTCTGTTTTTCTCTCTCTCTCTCTCTCTGCCTCTCTCTATCCTTCTTTTCATTTTCATTGTCCCAGAAAACCAATTACTCCTGCTTGTCCGTCATCCTCTCCTTTTATTGGAAGTGTCAGTTTGAATTTAATTTGAATGTTGCATGTAATGCGCAGGCAGCTCGAAATCCCTCATTATCGCAACGCTGCATGCTTAATTGGATTGGAGAATACAAAGAGTGAATTAACTTACATGATGTTTAAATTACATTGTTCTTCAGCGGGCTTATGGAAGAGTCCGGCCTAATGCAGCACAAAGTCCGGTGCAATTATACCTGGTCCGAGTAGATTTAAAGCAGCTCTGTTGCCAGTCAAAATAAGTAAGAAATGTTTCAGTCAGCCGGTATTGTTGGTTCAATCCTGGTGGATTTTAATAATAATGCCGTCTGGACAAAGGCAACAATTAGCACATTTCATTCCCATCGGTATTTCCTTCTCTGCTCCTTGACGCATACAAATGCACGCTAATGTATTTAAACTCTGTGACACTGACACAAACACATCCATCCTGTGTTTAATTTTCCTCTGGAATGTGCCGGGCGCTTATGGAGGGCATGTGTGTGTTTGTTTACGCTTAATTTAATGAAATGTATATAAATCTGAAACATTTAGTGGCTGGATTCCAGTCTATTCCCAGAATGCATGTGCTGTTTTAACCTGGCGTGTGTGTCTGTGTGTAATTAACATATGCTATATATATATATATATATATATATTCATGCATGTGTTTTTGGTTTTTGCACACATTAATTGAATCCAGGAGTCTTTAGTTTGGAAATATGCAGCTGTGCACATATAGGCGACGTGTGTGTGGACAATACACATATGAGGCATGTTTTAATGTGGAGACAAGTATGCAAAAACACCATACTAGTGTATAAAAACTCTTCATCGTGTCACTGTAATGCACGCAAACTCGTTTTCACATAAAACACAAAGCAAAACACAGAGAGCACATTTGCATTGGCCACTAGCATTGACATAAACTTCATAAAAATCTTCTTCTGAGGTTTGTTATCGCCACAGTAACACAAGAACACATGTGAAGTGTGAGGAGGTTGTGTACTGTTCTACATACTCAACATATTCACTAGCCAAAAAAATAAAAAATTGGACTGAGAGCATGTTTGGACTTGATTCAAATCAAAAACTCACTCTGCATTTTCGGCAGCTTTGGGACGCACATATGCTCCAGTCAAATCACATGTGAATATTTTTAGTATGAAATTTGATTAATTCATATTAAAAACATAATTTTGGACATGAAATAGTTTATTTTCTGTGTTGATGTATTTCCTGTTGTAAGTTTGCAGAACAATTTATTGAACTAAAATTAAGATACGGCTGTATTAACATCAACTTATTCT
>RJVU01057277.1:1577005-1608429 GCA_003731715.1 Anabarilius grahami
AGATGGATGATGGAAGGATGGAAGGGTGGATGGATGGAAGGATAGATGGAAGGATGGGTAGATGGAAGGATGATAGATGGATGGAAGGATGGGTGGATGGATGGATGGAAGGATAGATAGATGGATGGAAGGATAGATGGATGGATGGATGGATGGATGATGAATGGATAGTTGGAAGGATGGGTAGATGGATGGATGGATGGATGGATGGATGGATGGATGGAAGGGTGGAAGGGTGGAAGGATGGATGGGTGGATGGATGGATGGAAGGATGGATGGAATAATGGATGGATGATGAATGGATAGTTGGAAAGATGGGTAGATGGATAGATGGATGGTAGGGTGGAAGGATGGATGGATGGTGGGTGGATGGATGGAAGGATGGATGGAAGGATAGATGAAAGGATGGGGAGATGGATGGATGGATGGATGGAAGGGTGGATGTAAGGGTGGATGGATGGATGGATGGATGGATGGAAGGGTGGATGGATGGATGGATGGATGTAAGGGTGGATGGATGTAAGGGTGGGTGGATGGATGAATGGATGGAAGGATAGATGGAAGGATGGGTAGATGGATGGATGGATGTAAGGGTGGATGGATGGATGGATGAAAGGATGGATGGATGAAAGATGGATGGATGGAAGGATAGATGGAAGGATGGGTAGATGGATGGATGGATGTAAGGGTGGATGGATGGATGGATGGATGAAAGGATGGATGGAAGGATGGATGGATGGAAGGATAGATGGAAGGATGGGTAGATGGATGGATGGATGGATGGATGGAAGGATGGATGGATGGATGGAAGGGTGGGTGGATAGATGGAAGGATGGATGGAAGGATGGGAAGATGGATAGATGGATGGATGGAAGGGTGGGTGGATGGATGGATGGAAGGATAGATGGAAGGATGGGTAGATGGATGGATGGATGTAAGGGTGGATGGATGGATGGATGGATGAAAGGATGGATGGATGGATGGATGGATGGAAGGAAGGGTGGGTGGATGGATGGATGAAAGGATGGATGGAAGGATGGGAAGATGGATGGAAGGGTGGATGGATGGATAGGAGGATAGATGGAAGGATGGGTAGATGGATGGATGTAAGGGTGGATGGATGGATGAAAGGATGGATGGATGGAAGGATGGATGGATGGATGGATGGATGGAAGGGTGGGTGGATGGATGGATGAAAGGATGGATGGATGGATGGATGGATGGAAGGATGGATGGAAGGATGGGAAGATGGATGGAAGGGTGGATGGATGGAGTGTGGGTAGATGGAAGGATGGAAAGATGGATGGATGGATGGATGGATGGAAGGAAGGGTGGATGGATGGATGGATGGAAGGGTGGGTGGGTGGATGGATGGATGGAAGGATAGATGGAAGGATGGATGGATGGATGGATGGATGGATGGATGGAAGGATAGATGGAAGGATGGATGGATGGATGGATGGAAGGGTGGGTGGATGAAAGGATGGATGGATGGATGGATGGAAGGATGAATGGAAGGATGGGAAGATGGATGGATGGATGGATGGAAGGGTGGATGATAGATGATGGATGGATAAAATACAATTCAAAAGTTTGGGAATGGAAAGATTTCTTAATGTTTTTGAAAGAGTCTCTTCTGCTCACCAAAGCTGCATTTATTCGGTCAAAAATACATAAAAAATCGTGAAATATTATTATGATTCAAAACAACAGTTTTCTATGTGAATATATAGTAACGTGTAATTTATTCCTGTGATCAAAGCTGAATTTTCAGCACCATTACTCCAGTCTTCAGTGTCACATGATCCTTCAGAAATCATTCTAACATGATGATTTGCTCCTCAAGGAACAATTATGATTATTATCAATGTTGAAAACGATGTGGAAACCGTGATCAATTAATGCATCCTTGCTGAATAAAAGGATTCATTTTTCAAACGGTTTTGTATATATATAGATATACAGATGATCTGTAAGTGTTTATTTGTCGTGTAATCAGCGTGTTTGAGTGTGTAGTGAACACGTGTGAGTGTGTGTCAGTAATGAGCTGCATGAGATGTGTGTGTTTGAGATGGTCGCTGTATTTTTAGCATATCCTCCATAACACACGGCTGCTATTGCATGTCAAATAAGAGCCACCTGCCTCAGTGACAGAGTGCAGCGCGTTCACCCCTCCACCGACTGATATTTCTCTCGCTCGCTCTCCTTTTTTCTTTTTCTGAGAGCTGCTGTGTCCTTTTATTTGCAGTTAATTTTTGCCTCCTTCACTCTCCCCTCTTCACCATGAATCTTCATTTTGCTGCTGACACCCTTGAATGTGAATTCCTCATTTCCTGGGCTCTTTTTATTTATATCTGTTGCCTGGTGATTCGATCATGCTGAGAATACGAGATTAGCCATCACCCAGCGCCCTTCAATTCCCCCTCAAGGACATCTGCTCTCCGAAATGTTATTGTTTGTGCATTTTAACCCTTCGTTGGCTGGAAGACTCAGACGGGAAACGTCTAGGCTTCATTTGGTTTTTCTTCACAAATTCCTAGCATAATAAGGCTTGTCCTTGGGCGGGCGGTGGCGTCTGTTTGTTGTTTTTATTTATCTGGGATAACAAGGTGACTTTTTTTTCTCGTTGGGAAAGGGATTGTTCCTTCGTGACTCAACTCTGGAGGATCGGAACGCATCTGTTCCGTATCGCTGGAGCTGATGAGGTCATGAGGACACGTGTCCCCGAGGTGTGTTTAGTTCGCTGATTAGCGCTGGTTATGTCATCTTTCGGTGAGATCATCACCTGCTACTAACGTTTGGCCGAACTGGATGAAGTTTTACACTTGTTCTGTTTCAATCCCTAGTGAGCTGCCTACCTAGACAGCATGTTTATACATCAGGCGGTTCCAAAACTCTGATGCAGTGTTTGATGAATATGAATGTGTAAGATGTGTTTTGAAATCAGTCAATAGAACATGATTTCATGAAAAAAATTTACATACTTGAACAAACATTATTCAAGTATGTTTTACAAGAAGATATTATTTCAAAATTTTGTTTAAATGAATGTTACTTGAATTAAACAAAAAATCTATCCATTCATCTACCCACACATCCATTCATCCATCCATTCACCCACACATCCATCCATCCATCTACCCATCCATGTATCCATCCATCCATCCCCCCATTCACCATCCATCCATCACGCATGCATCCATCCATCCTTCTAGCCATCCATCCATCTAGCCATCCATCCATCTACCCATCCATTCACCATCCATCCATCCATTCATCCATCCATCCATTTACCCATCATCCATCCATCCATCCATCCAACCGTTCATCCACCCATCCATTCACCATCCACCCATCCATCCATCCATCCATGCATCTACCCATCCATCCACCCATTCACCATCCATCCATCATGCATGCATCTATCCATCCTTCTACTCATCCATCCATCCACCCATCCTTCTACCCATCTATCCAAGTACCCATCCATTCATCCATTCATCCATTCATCCATTCATCCACCCATCCACCATCCATCCACCCATCCACCATCCATCTATCCATCCACCCACCCACCATCCACCCATCCATCCATCCATCTACCCATCCATCCACCCATTCACCATCCATCCATCATGCATGCATCTATCCATCCTTCTACTCATCCATCCATCCACCCATCCATTCATCCATCCATCCATCCATCCACCCACACATCCATCCACCATCCATCCATCCATCCATCTACCCATCCATCCATTCATTCATCCATCCAGCCATCCATCCAACCGTTCATCCACTCATCCATCCATCCATCCATTAATTCAATGTGTTACTTGCCCTTTTATTGTAGTTATTTGCAAAATGTACTAGAAGTTTCTGAGTGTTATTTTTTTTTTCAGTTTATTTAAAGGTCTTTATATTTTACTCTAAAGGCATATTCAATGAGCTTTATTACTCATAATCAAAGGAAGTTAGCACAACATATTATTTTATTTGATCTTTTTAATATTACTTGACTATTTATTGTAATTATTATTGGAATTTACTAGCAATTTCTAGGTGAGCATCCAGTTACTTACATAACAGTCTTTATATTTTGCTCTAAGGGTGTATGTGATGAGCTTTAGTGCTCATAATCCAGGGAGGCTGGTGCAACATTATGTTTCCCATCCTCAAAGCGCAGTATTCTGTGAAGAGAACAGAGTGGGAGGAGTCTTGTCTGCAGAGGAGCTGCTCTGATAGGGCCATTAGTGGATGATTGATAGGCCTCTGCTCCAATAGATGACTGTCATTTCTTTTAGTGATGGCCCTGACCTGTCAGTCATGTGAATGATGAATATGTTAAATGATGTAGAACCGCGGTGGCTGAACATGCATAATTCCAGCCGCCCTCTCAACCGCAGGCAATAAGCCCTCATTCCCTAACATTTATTTACTGCTTAGAGAAGCTTCAGAGCTCCAGTCACACCCAGTTCTTTACGGACCGGCTCTGCACTTCTTAACATATACAAACACATTCCAGTGGCTTTCTTTAGTTTATGTTTTGTATTTATTGTTATTTTATTTTATTTTTATTTTTTTAGATATTTTTATTTTTTACTTTTTCCCCCAAGAACATTTACAGATTATATTCTCGACATACATCATATTTCATTTTTAAAAATTCATAATTTAAATAAATATTAATCATTACCACTTTTTGCAGTGTAACATTATTATCATGAAAATTTAGCAACCCTCCCCCCCATATTTTATTTCACTTTATTTATTTTTTTTAGATTTTATTTTTTTTTACCGTTCTTTTACTAACGTGCTTCATATTTAATTTAAAAAAATGGATGGATTATTATCATGAAAATTTATTTTATTTTATTTTGTTTTAGATATTTTCTATTTTTTTTTACTTCTTTTATTTTATTTTATGCATAAATCTAAAGAACATGTCCAGATATATTCCAGACATACTTCATATTTCATTAAAAAAATAATATTCTAAATAAAAATTAACACTTTTGCTTTGAAATATTATTTAATATTATATTATTTAAATTGTATTTACAGTAGAAGTGTTTATATATCATGGAAGCAGTTGTTTCATTGCTTTTTTTTATGCTGATTTAAATAACATTAATTGAATTCCAGTATTTTTTATATTTGGAAATAATAAGAATTACAGTTTTTTTTTTTTTTACAGAATTACAAACAAACTCTTACTTTGCAACATTTACTTTACAAAGTAAAACACAAATCTAGTAAAATGCATCACAATAATTAAAATTTGGGGGTGTCATGTGACCTGAACATGTTTTCACGAGATTCAGGCATATCTCTTGTGTGTAATGATCTTGTTCTTTTGTGGGAATGTCACCGGAGCGTCGGCCTCATTAATTATCAGGCGTTGCTCTTCTGGAAGGTCCGTGGGATCGTCCAGCACTAGATAATAACGTATCAAACTCAACTTGTGTTGTTTCTCATCCTGTCACTATCAACAGCATCTCAGCTGAAGATCACATTGTGCTGTTCCTCCGATTCAGAGTGAAACAGACACAAATGAAGAGTTTTGACATCTTCTGTCTCCCTCTTATGCTAAAATCCAGCCGTCAGCGCGATATATCTCTCTCCCCTCCGGGTTTAAGCCCATTCCCCGTGTCAGCGGGTCTCGCAAGTTATTGTCTTCCGTAATTAACCGGTTATCAAACAAGAACATTTCATTAAGGTACAATTACAGCTAATTCTGCGGGGGGCGACCGCCATGTCACGATTAAGACGCCAACACATGCTCCATGGCACCGACGCTCCCGTTACTTCTAATTCATAGCGACCTGCTCCCTCTCTGACGGCTTCAATTGCTAATGAATCCGCTCACTTTGGAATAATTAGAAATCCTTAGGCATGGTAATTTATTTAAGAGCTGCTGTCGTTTGGGCCACTCATTAGTGGAGGTTAAATTAATTTGAAACCAAAGCTGCTGGGAGCTCCTTGGGAGTTCATTACTACAAGAAACGACACCACCCCGTTCAATATTTAACTAGCAACATGCAAGGTCACAAACTTCCGTATTTGAGAGTAATTCATAGTTTTGGATCTGTTATTTTTGTTCTGTTGGTTAAAATCGACTCCTCAGTGAAGGTTCAAGCATGCTGACAGATCATCAGTTAGGGTTATCATTATTTATATTATATGAAACAAGCAAATTTTTTTTATAAAGCTGCTTTGAAACAATATAAAGCACTAATAAACTTTATATTGTAATTATAAAATTTAATTGAATAATTAAAACCTTAAGTGGTGTCTCTAAATTCACACTCACAAATCAACTATTTGGTTGTTGCACTGTAAAAAAAGAAACTATTAAAAGAAAATAACTATTACATATTTTCCAGTTTATGGAACTTTTATTCCAGTTTATAGGGGACCTATTTTGACCCTTTCACAAGATGTAAGTCTCTGGTGTCCCCAGAATGTGTCTGTGAAGTTTCAGCTCAAAATACCCCACAGATCATTTATTATAGCTTGTCAAAAGTGAGCAAAAACACAGTTTTTTGTGTGTCCCTTTAAATGCAAATGAGCCTTTCCAGAAGAGGGCGGAGCTTTAACAGCTCACGCTTCGGTTGCTCAACAATAACAAAGCTGGAGAATCTCACGCAGCCAAAATGAGGATTTTTGGGGTTTATGTAAATTTTAGGGTTAGTGATGTCACCAACCCAGGAAGAAGCTCATTGTAGTCCCTACCAGCCGTTTGTTGTAGTCCTTAAACAGTGATTTCTGTTAAAGAAAATATCTCTCTTTGCATTGAACTTTTATATTCAGTAACACTTTATTTTGATTCTCCCCCAACAGAAATTCTACTGACTATAAGTAACTTTGCAAATACATGTCAACTTAAAAACATTGAAAGCCAATCAGAATCCATCCTGCTTTAAAGAGTTTGAGCATTTAAAGCGACGGACGTCAAAACTGGACACTAATATAGTTATAGTTATCGTTTTTGGTGTGAACGAGCCTTAACCTTATAAAACTATACTGTATATAACTAAAGATAGATAGATAGATTTATTGTATTACTAACTAAAAACATGCTTAAGTAGTTGCCTGAAGTTTATTGGTGGAATGAGGCATTTTACATTTAGTGTGCGAACAAATTCAAATTGACAAAACAAAATAGTGTTACTTAGGAGGACAGGTGTTGAGAGAATGTACATATGTGACCACAAAACCAGTCATAAAGATCATTTTAAGATTTATACATCATCTGAATATATAAGCTTTCCATTGATTTATGGTTTGTTAGGATAGGACAATATTTGGCCAAGATACAACTATTTGAAAATCTGGAATCTGAGGGTGCAAAAAAATCTAAATATTGAGAAAATCGCCTTTAAAGTTGTCCAAATAAAGTCCTTAGCAATGCATATCCACTCACAAAAATACATTTTTGATATATTTACGGTAGGAAATTTACAAAATATCTTCATGGAACATGATCTTAATATCCTAATGATTTTTGGCATAAAAGAAAAATCGATCATTTTGACCCATGCAATGTATTGTTGGCTATTGCTACAAATATACCCATGTGACTTATGACTGGTTTTGTGCTCCAGGGTCACATATATGAATGCACTTCTCTCAACGTTTCTTTTTTACAGTGTGGACAACTACTTGACTCTCCAGAAGTTAGTCTTTTCTTCCCTATTGTGCCGTATATCCGAGAGAAATGCTTCAGGAATAAGAACAAATGTAGGGCGGGGCTTGATTTTATCTGTGGGGAATTGATTGGATGGTTGTGGTTTGCTATTGGTGGATCTCATGTGAGTGACAGGTTGCCCCGCCCTCGTCGTCAGAGAAGAGAAGTGATGCTGCAAGGGGGAGGATTCAAGATGACGAGAAATATGAATTTAACACAATAATGATGTGCACTTACAAATCATTTATAATAAATACTCTAATATTCCATAAAAGAAAGGAATTGTCTATTTAGATTTTTGAAAAGTTTGCATTCCATATAATCTCATGGCTGTCCAGGAGACAGAATTGAGATATTAAAGAGATCACATTGGTGTTTTATCTTCATATGGGACTGCAGCCGTATTCATCTTGTTAAGTCACATCGCTTTTTCCCCCCAATTTCTCCATTTGCAATTTAACGTTGTCGCCTCGATGTGCCTGGATGCACCGTGACGTATTTTGTCACAGATTTAAAGCGTGTTTTCCCTCATCATTCTGATGTCCGCCCCAGTTTCAGAAGGGAATTGGCCGCACTCTTTGCCAAGAAGAAATGGAAACCGTAATTCTGGGATGTGAAATGATTGACAAGCAATTACATTAGCCTACATCGCATTTCATTCACTTTGTTTGCATAGGCTGCCTTCTGCGTTAAATTCAGGCTTGAATTCAGTCTTTCTCCCTCCACAACCCCCATCTTTTTCTTTTGTCCTGGGATGTACACTTATAAATCTGTGTGTGTGTGTGTGTGTGTTGCAGATATTGATATTATGGACAAAGAGTAAGATGAAATTCTGAAGTTTGTAATGTAAATAAATGATATCTTCATGGTATAGCAGATACTTACAACTGCATTTACATTCACATGCAATAACTTTCTTCTCCAATAAAGACCTAAAATGAGCCTGGACTAGATTTTATGCCTGGAAGTGTTTTGTGCAGAAGCATGAGGTTGAAAGTTGTTGACGTGACACTGACCAGGTGCAAAGCCAAGGTTAAGTGGTCATATTCTAGCATTACGCTTGTGTCTGTTTGCGAGTTTATTCACAGTTGTGTTTCATCTCCTCGCAGGCATATAAACGGAAAACAGAAGCAGCAAAGAAGGAGTACCTGAAGGCCCTGGCAGCGTACCGAGCCAGCCTGGTTTCCAAGGTAACCGGACGAGTTCACGTCTTTGATATCTATAGGTCAGCGCTAATGTTGTGGGGGGTTAACATTAGACTAAAGATTTCAGCACAACATTTCATGGGAAAAGCTGTCAGTGCAAGAGTGCCTGTGTATGTGTGTTTTAAAGGGATATTTCAGCAAAAAAGAGAATATTTTGTAATTTTTACTTTCATGCCAGTTTATCATATGGCTTTTTATAAGAAATGTAGTGGAAATAGACTGCTATTATGGCGTTTTTTTGAGACCTGTGTTGTTATTGTCAACTAAAAACAAATTCTCTAAATTAAATTAAATTAAAATGAAACTAAAACTCTATTAAAAATAATTTTGTTAATTGAAATAAAATAAAATATTAAATGACAAACTACATGAACTGAAAAAAATTGCCTTGGCAACTTACTAATATAAAATGTTTTTTTTAATTCTAAAGTTCTAAAAGTACTAAAAACAAACTGAAACAGGCTGGAAAAAGCTGACAAAGATAGATTAAAGCTAAATACAAATAAAAATAATGACAAAAGCACACAATAAAATTAATAAAACTTAAATCAAAATTAAATCTGAAAATATAATAATTCAAAATCTTAATAAATATTATAATTGCATATAATTAATCCTAAAATAACACTTTGATAGACAAAAGTTTTGTCCCAAATGGCACACTGTGCACTGTGCACTCATCCGTGTTTTGTCATTCGACACCAGTCGGTTAGCCCCTCCCCCTCTGCCATATAAGGAGAGCTGTAACGGTTGAGTGCATCAAGTGTCCAACATTCCACACAAGTGCATCAACATTCTTTTTGGAATTTTCAGTGTGAACAGAACACTCGCACTGTTTATGCTACTATATGCCATAGAATAGTGCACAGGTACCTATAGTCATAAATCATTGATCTTACATAGAAAATAACCTTCTGCAAAAATTCTCCTTTTCAGTCAAACAGGTTTGGAAATAAAAGATGACAGATTCTTCATTTGTGTGTGAACTGATCCTTTAAACGCTCATTCTTCATACTGCTGGCACGCTCGTGTATACATTCCCCAAAACAGCATCATTAGTTCAAGCTTTATAATCGAGCCAGTGATATTCGTCTCTGTCAAGTTTCTGCGGTCACTAACTGTTGTTTTAATCTATCGGATTGCATTACGCATGTGCGATCCATAAATCGATAGCAAATTTTGCGAAAGCGATTTGACAGATTCAAACGAGCAGAAATCAGCACGATCTGTGGTTTCATTGCATATGTTCATCTGCATAATAAAACGCTGCGATTTCAAACCACTAATTTCACATTCATTGTTTCTCTTTTGAAAAACGCAAATTGCATTTTCATGCTAAACACTCTCTCTCCTTTCCCATACCTCGCTCTCGGAGCTCCTTGGCCCAAAACAAGAGCGTTGATTAAGCCGTGAATACAGTATTCATCAACCTCGCAGGCTTTTATTAAACGCTTTTCTCGTCCTTCATTGCGTATAATTAAATATTTCGTCAAAATCTGTTTTTGGCAGATGCTTTGATTGATGTGTTCGTATACTCTCATGCATTGAAAAGGAGGAAAATATGATAGAAAAAAATTGGTCTAACTATCAAATCCACATCGTTTTCATGGCCCAAAACTTGAAACGTACACTCATGAAAAGAGGATGACTCTTTTTGCTCATAAATGAGGTTTTATGCACTTTTTTGTTGAGAAGAATCGGTGGGAAATGTGAAGTTTGAGAGTTTAAACTCATGCACCTGGTGCTATTTTAAAGTGTGATGCATCATTGTCTTAGTAGTTCTAGATAAATAAGGTTTGTGTTTGTGTAAAAGTACATTTTTCTGATATTGTATTTTTTAAATCTGGATAATTTCTCATCATTTTATCAAAACATATCTGGTTAAGCATATCAGAGAGACTGTGACTCACATTTTCTTACAAAAAAAAGTAAAACTTTCGCTTGTAATGTTGTTTAGAGGTTTTATGAAATATGAGGCTGTTAATGGCACCATCAATAACCGTTTCTTTTCTCGCAAAGCTTTTGAAACCGATCGTATGGTGTGTGATGATGTACGTTCAGGACCTGGACAATCTCCACTTGTTTAATTTAAAGAGAAATGTTTGAAAATGTCCGAAGCAGATGTGCTCGCTCAAACGGTCACGTCCACATGCTTGCTTTCCCATTTGGTTTTTGTTCGTTCTCTATGGACATGGATTCAGCCCTCACTCTTTTCATGTTGATCAGTTTAGATGTTCTGCTCAATATATATGAGGCGTTATAAAAGCGGCATGATTGTGACAGCTGATGAACACGACCGACTGCCCATCACGCACTGGCATTTGAAATACATATTGCCATTTACGATGCGTAAAGCGATAATGAAACAATGCTCTGCAGTGAGCGCATGCTCTCAATTTGACACATCAGAGATAGATGTGTTTGTGCGAATGGTGTTTGCTACTGTTTCTCACTGTGGTTTTCTGCTCTTCTAAATACTGACACTTGTGTTTCTGTTGCTTATTTATGATTCATTTAAATATCAGCTCAAATGTTTCACCTAAAATTTCTCAGGAGAAAATGCAAATGAGTCCAAGTGAGAGCTCTAACATTAATGTGATCATTTGATGAGAAATGTTTGAGATCATATTGAAATCTTCACATGTGTATTGAAAGTATATTGAAAGAGACACATGTGAGATTAAGGAGATCTTTTTCTCCCAGAAACATCTTAGATGCAGAAGAGTATTTTTTTTTTTTTTGCTCAGTGATGTCTAGGAGAAACAAATGAGATATTAAAAAGATTTCATTTCCATTGAAGCAAAAGATGCTCTGATCATCAAGTTTTGGAGTCTGTGGTAATACTAAGAACATGTCAAATTGTTCTACTGATAAAATAATTCTTATTGACAATATTAAATAAACTTACACTAGAGCTGAACGAATCATTAAAAGATGACGATCTCGATTCGAACACCCACACGATCTCATTCTTAAATGACAGCGATTCGTCTGTGTTTATTAAACCTTTGCACTGCCGCTGAGCCAGAGAGAGCTGTTGTCATGTATAGATATGAAACAGTTTCACAAACAGTCTTTTCAACCACACAGTATCAATATTTCTGTCTTACAATAATTCGAATGATCACAGAAGTACTCGGATGAAAGTTTATAGTTCGGATATAAACACTGATGTCTACAGAAGCGATCAAAATAGAGTCAATCACCTTTAGAAAGCAACTTGGCGCTTCAAAAAAAGATAGTATCGATTACTTCGTTACACTAGTAGGTGGCGACAGACAAAATGTATTTGTCATTGAAAAGGCCAAGAGATTTGTTCAAAAACACTGATTTATCCAGTAATGAAACAAGTGAAGTCTTTATGAGTGAGTCATTGAATCATTCATTCAAGAGATTCATTCAAAAATGCTGATTCATCCAGTAATGAAACATGTGAAGTCTTTATGAGTGAGTCAATGAATCATTCATTCAAGAGCTTCGTTCAAAATCGCTGATTCATCCAGTAATGAAACAAGTGAAGTCTTTATGAGTGAGTCATTGAATCATTAATTCAAGAAATTTGTTCAAAAACACTGATTCATCCAGTAATGAAACAAGTGAAGTCTTTATGAGTGAGTCATTGAATCATTCATTCAAGAGATTTGTTCAAAAATACTGATTCACCCAGTAATGAAACAAGTGAAATCTTTATGAGTGAGTCATTGAATCATTCATTCAAGAGATTTGTTCAAAATCGCTGATTCATCCAGTAATGAAACAAGTGAAGTCTTTATGAGTGAGTCATTGAATCATTCATTCAAGAGATTCGTTCAAAATCGCTGATTCATCATTAATGAAATAAGTGAAGTCTTTATGAGTGAGTCAATGAAACATTCATTCAAGAGATTTGTTCAAAATCGCTGATTCATCCAGTAATGAAACAAGTGAAGTCTTTATAAGTGAGTCATTGAATCATTCATTCAAGAGATTCGTTCAAAATCCCTGATTCATCCAGTAATGAAACAAGTGAAGTCTTTATGAGTGAGTCATTGAATCATTCATTCAAGAGATTTGTTCAAAAACGTTGATTCATCCAGTAATGGAACAAGTGAAGTCTTTATGAGTGAGTCATTGAATCATTCTTTCAATCCAACTTTTTTTATGTATTTTAAATCTTTTCACATTTTACAGAACAACCCCCCACCCCATGCCAGCAAATCAATAACAAATAAAGTAAATAAATAAAAGTAATAATATTAAAACAACAATAAATGGTAAAATGCCTATATATACATACAGTATGTACAAGTACATATACACACATATAAACATTCAATGTCCATACATACATATGCATATATACAGATACACATACAAACATCCACATACACATACATTAAAAATAAAATACTTAAAATAAAATGCCAATACAATCATTTTAATCGAACTTTAAAAAAAGAGTATTAATTCAGATTAAATATTCTTTTAAATAGACTGCAACAAATAATAATTTTTGTCAGAATCTCTAGTAATTTACGTTATTTTGTTTGTAACAAAAAAATTGTGATTCTTAAATTATCCAGAATCGTGCAGCTCTAACTTGTGAAAAAGTAAATACTAGTATTTACATGTAAATACTATTTCAGTCACTGCCAACTGCCATTTCTTTAAATATTTGTGAAATTTACTAGAAATTTTTTGAGTGAAATTTTTTTTCAGTGTAGATCCATTTGATGATGTGCATTTTCTCTCTGTCAGACCTACAGTGACCCAGTGGAGAGCAAAAATGCCCAGTCTAGTCAGCCGTCGTCACACATGATGGCCCCCAACACCCCCCTGTACAGCGTCCCGCCTCAGCCCTCCTCCCCGTACCTGGGCCCCAGCCCCTTCCCCCTCTCGGACCTCCAGAGCTACGCAGCGGGGGCTCCCAGACACGGCCTGCCCCGTTCGGCCATGCTGCCTGCGCTCAGTGCCTCCCCCCCAGCGTCCTTCCAGATCAGCCCTCCCCTCCACCAGCAGCTCTCTCTGCACCAGGGCTCCCTCCTCAACCAGCCAATCCGCATGCAGCAGGTCCAGTCACAGCCAATCATCTCTCACCAGATGGGCCTCCAGGCTCCACTGCACTCCCCACCCCCAGGACAGCAGGTTAGTGTGCATGCTGGGAGACACCGCACGTGTTTGTGTTTATGGGGTGCGATTGGAAGAGCACACTACCATGTAACACTGTGCATATTATCTGAAATTTCAATATGCATATACCACATTTGCCAAAATGTGCACTGTAGGCATGACCCACAATGCAATGCACTCAACTTTATAATTCACTTCCAGTGTTTATTAGATTTGTTTGTAAATGCAAATAAGCCCTAGAAATGTTTGGCACTGCATACTACTTTGCATACTAACTACTACAGCATATATAGCACAGTATTCAATTCCAAACATGACCATAGAAACATTTATTGTGGCATACTACATACAGTTTCATGTACTAGCTTCATGTACTAAACACTGCACATGCTTGTGATTGGAACGGCACACTGAAATTTCATACTACATTTGCCAAAATGCACTGTGTACTGTATACCACAATGCAGTGCTCTCAACTTGACCATCCTTTTCCAATGTTTATTTGATTTTCTAAATGCAAATTAGCCCTAGAAATGTTTACGATTGCATACTACTTTGCATACTAATAAAAACAGTATACAATATACAGCATATATTTGACAGTAAACAGTATTCAATTCCAAACATGACAATAGAAACATTTATCATTGCATACTGCATACTGTTTCATGTACTAGTTTCATGTACTGAACGCCACACGTGCTTGTGATTGGAACGGCACACTACCATGCAATACCATGCATAGTGTCTGAAATTTCTGTATGCACAAACATACTACATTTGCCAAAATGCACTATAGGTACTGTTTCCCACAATGCAGTGCTCTCTACTTTCCATACTAATAAAAAAATTGTATACAATATACAGCATATATTTGAGAGTAAACAGTAATTCCATTCCAAACATGACCATAGAAACATTTATCGTGGCATACTGCATACAATTTCATGTACTAGTTTCGTGTGCTAAACGCCACACATGCTAGTGATTGGACCGGCACACTACCATGCAGTACTGTGCATAGTGTCTGAAATTTCTATATGCATGAATGACATACTACATTTGCTAAAATGCACTGTAGGTACTGTATCCCACAATGCAGTGCTCTCAACTTGACCATCCATTTCCAATGTTTATTTGATTTTCTAAATGCAGATAAGTCCTAGAAATGTTTATGATTGCATACTACTTTGCATACTAATAAAAATCAGTATGCAGCACATATTTGACAGTAAACAGTAATTCCATTCCAAACATGACCATAGAAACATTTAGCGTGGCATACTGCATACAGTTTCATGCACTAGTTTCATGTACTAAACGCCACACGTGCTTGTGTTTATGGGGTGTAATTGGAGCACTAGAACACACCGCACTAGGTGTGCACTAGCACACTATTGTGTGCTGTATCCCACAATGCAATGCACTCAACTTGACCTTCCTATTCCAGCGTTTGTTGGATTTTTTAAAAATGCGATTCTAATTGGACGTTATTTGCTCAGAGATTGCACACTACTTTTACATTTATGCATTTAGCACCATGAAACATTTATCGTTGCATACTGTGCATACAGTTTCATGTACTATTTTGGAAAAAAAATATGCAGCATAAGCTATATATGCCGTGTGCAGTAAAGAGTATGGTTGTCGATCTTGCCATGATCAAAGTGTTAAATATAAAAAACTTATTTTTATGTGGAAAAACGTTGAAACACACGCAGTACACCTCCTGGCTTTTGTTTAGTACAGTGTTATCGCTCAATATTAATAGCGGTGTTCGGAGTCTTTGTAGGAACAAATCTTGCTGGGAAAATGTTACCAAATTAACTTGATAAAGGACAGGTCATCGTATGCATGTGGTTAGCAGTCTCGGTGTGAGGTGAAATGAGATGAAGTGAGAACTGGGGTGGAGGATGTGTTGTTTTTGAGGTGTTGTCTCTGTACTGAAGACGTCGTGTGTGAAGTGAAAAGGTCTGATATTCCAAAGCATCAGTGTTTAGCACCTTCCTAAAGTAAAGCAATAAAAGCAAACATTGTTTTGTTTTGAAAAGAAGTGAGGAACAAATGTCAGGTTTAATTATTAGAATGCAATTAAATAAATTTAATAATATGCTTTGCATACATCTTCACACTTTATTTAATAATTTGTAAAACATTCATATATTTGCTTGCACTTTATTTTACAGTACATGCACTTATGTGTACTTGCAGTGTACGTACTTAGGAAAGTACGGTGTAATATAATGGGTTAAGGTTAGGTTTAGTGGTAGGATCAGGGTTAGTGCATAGTTATTACCCAGTATGTAGTACATAGTATGTATATGTGGAACAGGACTGTAAAATAAAGTGCTACCGTATATTTTAAGTATGTGAAGTACATACATCAGGGTCACACAGTTTGCATGGGGTATGTTTGTATACTTGCATATGTTTCTGTCCTAAAAATGCTAATAAAAAATGTGTATTCTCTCTCGTCTCTCAGGGATTCTCTCACTTACAGTCCGAGTATCAGAAGAGCGTGGGGGGGTCTCAGTCTCCAGGGGCTCCGAACCCAGTGGGCCAGAACCCCGACTGGGACAGCGAGTACTGCAACCGGGAATGCGGCGGAAACCACTGCAGGTAAACAGCGTGTGTGTGTGTTTGTGTTACGATGTTAACTGTGTCCGTCCCATGAGACGTGTGTCATGGTATCAGGGGAGTCTGTGAGCATGTGCGAGCAGCATGTGTGGTTTCAAAGCTGTGCGGCATGAATTATTTATTGTGTAATATAACAATGCAATGCAAAAATAAAAAAACACACATACAATAACAAAGTTTAAATACTAGTTCAGCCAAAAATGGAAATTCTGTCATCATTTATTCACCTTCATGTTAATCCAAACCTGTATAACTTTCTTTCTTATGTCGAACACAAAAGTAGATATTTAGCAGAATGTTCACGCTGCTCTGAAAACATTGATGTTTCATAATAGTGTTCATTTTTGACAGCTATTTTTTACATTTTAAGCACAAATCAAGAGAATATTGCATGGTTTATTTTACCTCATATAGTTTCCTGATTCATTATAGGCTATTTATCATATTCAAGAAAAAATGAAAACAAGAAAATTAAAACAGTGATATTCCTAGTAATCCAATAATTCCAATAATGTCTTAAATGGAGATCGCTCCAGCTTACTTTTTTGTTGGTGTGGTGAGAAATCGAGTCCCCCCAGGAATTGACCCCGAGTGATCCCATTGGTTCAATGGACTTTTAAGTTTAAAGGACTTTTTAAGCAAAATCTATGATTTATATAGTGTAAAATGCGTTATAATGACCATTAATGTCTTTTAAATTACATAGTTCATATACTAGTATATAACTGAAGCTATAGGTTGTGAAATCAAGCATTTCTCATTCTTACTGTTTTTTAGTTGGCTTATGTACTAGTTTAAGTACTAGCATCTACCCAATTAGGTATGTTTTTTGCTTCCAATATAGTTCCCAATTACATGTTTCAAATTAATGATGTTTGTGTGTCCACATGTTCTCCAACCAATACGCCTATATAGGTCGTTTGTCACTTCCCTGAAATACGACCCATAGGAGCGTTTACTAAAGTTGCGCCCCTATCGACAACAGGACACTTTTATTTTAATGCATTGTTCCCTTTTATCTGCGTCATATTTCGGGTTTCATGTAGCTCATGCAGTTGGCAGAGTATTGCAATATACAACAATATGCAATCATGTGATCATGGGTTTGATCCCAGGGAACGCATGTACTCATAAAGTGTATATGCACTATAAATCACTAAGGGTAGGTTTAGGGGTGGGATGGGTGTAGTCGTTAATAAAAAAATGAGTTTTGTTAAATGGAAATAGGACAAATTGTGTAAAAAGTCCACACATTGCATTTAAATGAACACGCATTTTGATTGGTAACATAGGTCATTTCACGACGACAGATGTAACACGACACTGTCATTATTTTTACGCCAGCTAGAGGGCGCATGACTTTAAAACGTAAATATAGGTCGTAATAAGGTGCTTGAAAAACGACCTTTTTTTGGAGGACAGTCTGTTGTGTGTACTTAGTGTGAATTAATTTATTAAAATGCTATTATTCTGTGAAATTAATATTAAATTACTTTTACAGAACATAGTATGTTGCAACAATCCTTATCCTTAAAAAAAAAAAGTTTATTATTTCCAGTTTATTATGCAAAACATACGCATTAATTGTATATTTCAAGCATGTTGTTTGTGCACTTAATGTAATAAACTTCATACAATAGTGAAATAGGTTATAATTAGTCAAGATAACAACTTTTGATCAGGCATTACCGCCTAGGTCCTAAAGGAGACCCGATTCCTGGGGGGGGACTTGATTTCTCATGACATCAGTGTTTTCAGGTCATTCGCGCTTCTTCTGCAATGTAGAGAGAGTGTGTGCACATGGTTGCCAGATTGCAAAGATGAAGTAAAACACAGGGTAGAAAATGTGTTCTTTTAACAGAAGAGCTCTGATTGGGGGATTTAAATTGAATTGAAAATCTGGCAACCGCAAGCATGAAAGCTTTTTTCGTCAGCAATATTCAATGTTAATATTAATATAGAGTTATCATTTAATGATGTTGGTGTCGTCTCATCAGCGTCTCGTCTTAGTCATGGAAAAAGGGTCGTCAACGTGTCCTGAAGTCATATGAAAGAAGCCTTAGAGTGACTACAGTCTTATGGATAACTGATGGTGGGGATTTTTTGGTCGAATGGAAACGAGCAGCTCAGACATTCTGCCTAATATCTTGAGTTGCGCTCAAAGGATTTGTTTGAATTTCGGTTTGGAGCGACACGAGGGCGAGTGAATGACGACACAATCCTTATTTTAGGTTGAACATCTTCTCAAGAGAACTTTTGGAGCTTTTTTTCTTGTTCCTGATGCTCATTTGTCTCTCATTGTTTTGCAGTGGCAGTATGATAGGCAGGGATAAGCCACTCTACCTCACTTGAAGCAAAACAAGGAGAACGGAAAGAGAAAAGATGAAACAACACCAGGGAGTCCCCCCCGCACCTCTCCACCCTTCCCAGACATCATCAGTTTCCCTCAGTGTCATTTTACATTCGTTTTTAGAAGGATGTGTGTGTGTACGCGTTCTGAAGACTACTAGTGATCCTTTCATTTTTGCCAAGCACTTAAAAATGTACAGGCCTCTGCGCCAGAGACCTCAGAGAGCACTCACCCCGTCTCTGAATAAACTTAAAAGAAAACAACAAAAAAAGATGTATATAACAGAAAGAAAAAAAAAAGGAAAAGGAAAAAAAATAAAGCAAACTACCATTAAACTGGCCCTCAGGGCAAATGAGCTTTAACTAAAAGAGAGGAAAACTCTCCTCTTAGTATCTCAGTTACTTTCCTCCTCGTCTCATTTTTGTTTTATTTTTTGTTTTGTTTTGTTGTTGTACTTTTATTTATTTCCTGCTTGCTCTTCTTTTGGCCAATAACAGGTCCATTACTCTTTTCGAGGGCGATACATTGCTGTTCAACTGATGCTCTGTGAATTTTAGGCGGAAAAAAAAAATACATTAAATGGAAAAATTGATAAATACAACTTCTTTTTGTAAATTTAAAGACCCGTGTAGGTCTTTGTTGATCTGTCACAGTGTGATTGTAAATATCACTTTTTGGGGGGTCAAATTGGGAAGATGAAGTCCAGATATTTTTTCTTCTTTAATATGACTTATAATTCATTGATTTGTATTTTAAATGGTATTTTGTGAATGCGTGCCGGCGTGAATGAGCGTGCGTGTGAGTGTATTTGTGCGTTGTGTAACTGAACAGCCTGTGCAGGTGATATCAGAAGAGTGTTTCCACACGTACACAATCTTGCATTAAAATCTGTGCTCACTGGTGTGATTACCCCCAAAAAAAAAGATCTATGGCAAAAACCATGACAGACTGCATGACCTGGCTCTCCATTTAGGCTCCCCAATTCATTCGGATTTCGAAACGGACTCCTGCACGACTCTGAGATCGCAAACGCATGGTCCGACGAAGAGTGTTTCACAGCCAAACTTGTGAAGCGATTGGATCAGCTTTGTTGATGTACTCTCAGGTTCTAATTGTGACGTATATATAAGCGTAAATGTTTCAGATTCAGGTCAAAGGCCAGAAACGTACTTTACACAAGTACACAGATGTAAACACAAATGTTTGTGCCATTAAATCATTAACTTTAACTTATCATTCAGCAATATTCTCTTTCAACTTTTCTCCACCGTGACAGTAACTGACTGTAGATGAAGAAAACGCACCGCATACTTTTGTTGTGCCGAATCACATTTCACATTATGAGTACTTGCATAGAGTGCGTTTCAAGCCTAAAGCAGTAGTTGTTTTGAAACTTGGGTCATTTATTTTGCCTGGTCTTGACTGACATTAAATCCACCAATATAACATGTAAAGGTGAACTATAATGTTCTCAATGTGAGATAATACAGCACACAGTAAATTAAAACAACAGTGGGTCTATAGTTTTCTAGTAGCTTTTGCTAGATGTTCTATTGTGTTGATCTCATCTTTAAGTTTTGTGGGAAAAAATTAAATGCATTCGATCATTTAGTCAAACGTTTTATTTTAATCTCTCTTTTTTTTTCTACTGTAGCATACTATTTTTAGTTGAATAAAAGAAATAACTTCTAAGACATTTAATTTGTGTACAAACCTGCCAATTGTAGTTATTTTATTTGTAAAGTCAGCAATGATAATTATTTTAAAATTGTTATCAGCGAGTTGCCCATCAGTTAATATTTAATAATGTTTAACAGGTTTCTATTTATGAACAAAATGAGATCAATTTTGCTTATAACTACAATATTTGAATTTTATTGTTTTGTTTTTTGATTATAATGATGCTTTTATTTTTACTTTTTGAATACTGTTTTTTTTTTCTTTCCTTGCCAGCCAGGTCATTTTGTGTCACTATGCCTTTTTGTTTCATTTTGTCCGTAATAAAAACGTTAAATGAGATATTTGTGCTTGTTTTTTTTATTTCATTTTTTTTAGTTTTTTTAAATGTATTTTAACATTCATAACCACTTCCTCTATGCTATTTGACGATATTTGCTTCAGCACAACCTCATGTGCCTTAATGCTTAAATTAATTGACCAATCTGAAAGCATGCTGTACTTTTCTTTGCAATGGTTGGTTGTTTTACTGTTATACAAGAAATCAAAGACTGTAGATATAAAAAGATGGTTGACTCCTATTAATTATGAACAAGCGTGCCACACGAGTCGTGAAAAGTGAAGCCAAAGCATCTCGATCGCCCACATGTGGCTGGATGCAGTATAGGTCATAAACCCCGCCCTCTCTATATAATGAAATGGACGTGAGACAAACTAAACAGTCAAATTACACATCAAATATTTTTTTCCATACGTGAATTTTGTCATTTTAGGTAGTTTTTATCACGCTGGTGTTAGTTAAAGTGTTCGTTTTTTAAATAAGTTTGTTTTTAGTTAGTTATTTGATGCTATAAAAACACGGGTTTTGACATCATGATTGACAGCTGAGATTGACAGCTTCTCTGAGGGAAGTAGTGAAGCATCAACAGACTTTTTTCTGGATCTTCAGGAGGAGATTGGAGCTTTAACTTTAATTTCATATCCAGAACTGTTTATTTCACACCGACATAATGAGTTGTTCAGCAGTATTAACCGATTCTGCGGGAGTGTGGGTGGGACCTTGATATCGCGGCTCCACTTCACGCAGACTACGGACTCAAGACGTCAGCGCCATATTGGCACACTGGCGGCTTCACTTACTACAATGGAAGAGAGAGAAAGGTGCGTCGTCCATCTTTTTTTACAGTCTATATGGTTATGAATGGGAGAAATGGCAACATGTAATAAGGCAGAATACTTCCCGGTTTTTAAGTAAAAGATCCAATCACTGCTTGATAAAGTCATTGCGTCACTGCAGCTGCCGTTAGAAGCTCACAGTAAAATCCCTATAGTTAAATCAACTCTGCTCAGAGTACATATGGTCCCTCTCCAAATAGTGTTAAAGTAACACTGAAGCAGAGTTAAAGTTAATGAGATAATTAAGCAATTAATAAGGCTGTGACTTAAGTCAGTTGTAGTTCTTGTGTTTCGCTTTTCTTCAGTGATTCTGCTTGTTAACAGCAGGTGTTCATCACTAATGCACAATCATCACTTAATTAATTGCTTAATTATCTCATTAAATTTAACTCTGCTTCAGTGTTATTTTAACACTGTTTAGAGAGGGACCATATGTACTCTGAGCAGAGTTGATTTAACTCTGGAGATTTTGCTGTGTAGAAAGCTGAGACTCGCGCTTACGGCTGCACATGCGCATTGGCTTGTCTAGCCTGAAAAAATAAGCTTTTTAACACTATTTGAGCATAAGAAACAACATTTATGGGGCAATTCCTATCAGATTTTGTTGCTGATTTGAAATATGTTATTTAATTGCGAGTTCGCCAAGCAGTTTTTGAGATTTCAGGATTTCCCCCATTCAAATAGATAGGACTTAACCAGGAGGCGTTGCAAATATGGCGGTCTAGTGAACAGACTTTTCTTGAAAGGGACTTTGAAAAAATCCTCTGTCTAAAATGAGAAAGAGAAAGGCATTATGGTATAACACATATGAGTCACTCTCACACAGCAGGAACATGAATGCTAAACGTCTCTTCATGTGCTTTTAGCGAGAATCAACATCCATATGGTGCGTTTTAAGTGGACTGTGACCTGACATCTCTTGGTTTTTGTGGTTTGCTTCTAAAAGTATAGACCAACATTTCTCATTTTATGCGTTTTTTCTTTTCAAAGCAGTTGACAAGCAAAGCCATACAGTAAAACTGCCTCGCCGCCCTCCATTTATGTTTTATTCATATTGCGGCGGGTGTTGAATTGGCAGATAGATCATTATTGAACAATTGGAAACCAGAATCGCCATTCCGTGCTGTGACACACATTACGAGGAATATCTCAGTCATATAATCTTAATGAAACATACGCTGGTGGAGATGGAAAGATGCCGTTTCATTGCGCAATTGTGTGCATGTTAGTGTTACAATAAAGCAACAAGCAAAACCTTGATATTTCATTGTAAAAAGCACCAGGAAGGAGGCCAAAAGTTCAACTTCCCATAAGAATGATGAGATCTCTGTAATATTACAATTGCATCTACTACACGATGAGATTATATAGAGACTTTATGTCCCCTGCTTTATTTTTTCTCAATAATCTCAAATGTTTCTCCTCTAGATTTTTAGAGATCTCAATGTGCTCAGATTTGCCAAGATACTAAAGTCACGCAATCTAAAGTCAGTCATTTTACTTTAGTAACCTGTAAAATGTTCATTGAGAGAAAAATGTCCATCTGGAAATGATTGGATGGTGAAAAGTGCCTCTATATAACAGCTGATTGAAAAACAAGGTGGATTGGTGATGTTTTTAAGAAATATTATTTTAATGTGGAAAACTGAAACCAGGAACTGTAAAGGATATGGATAAAAAATTTATAAATAAAAAAAAAGGCTTTTTATCTCCAAATTTTGACTTTGTTTCTCGCAATAGCAAGTTTTATATCCCACAACTATGACTTTTTCTCAGAATTGTGAGATATAAACTCACGATTGCGAGAAAATGTCAATTGTGAGCTGACTTTTTATTTTGCTGCGTTATAACTTGAAATAGCAAGTTTATATCTCATAATATATAATAATATATGAAGACTTCAGATGCAAAAGCCTCTAAGTACCATCTGAAATTTTCTTCTTAAATGAGCATTTTTATCAAGCTTGTATGTTTAGGTTCAGTAAATTCACTTTAATTGCAATTAACAGGTCCTTTTCATCGCCATCAAAGTGAAATAACTGAACATAAACATGCGACCTTGATAAAAATGCTCATTTTCAGATGGTACTTATACTATATATATATCACATCTGAAGAAAAAAAAGTCAGAGTTGTGGGATATAAACTTTAAATTTCCTTTTGTATTTTTGAAACAAGTTTCCATGCAGCTGAAAAAAAAATGCATTCATTAAAAAACAAGCACTGAAAATAAATGCAAATGTTTCTCCTCTAGATTTTTAGAGATCTCAATGTGCTCAGATTCGCTGATGTACTAAAGTCATTTTATTTTAGTAATCTGCAAAATGTTAATTGAAAGAGAGAAAAAAATGTCCACTGGAAATGATTGGATGGTGAAAAATCTCTAAATAACTCGGATTGAAAAAAAAGGTAGATTAGTGATGGTTTTTTAGAAATGAAACCAGAAACTGTAAAGGGTATTAATAAAAAATGAATAATTGTGAGATATAAACTCACGATTGTGAGAAAATATAACTTTTTTTGCTGAATAGGACTTTATAACTTGCAATAGCAAATTTATGTCTCATAATTCTGAGAAAAAAGTAGGATATAAACTCACAATTACCTTTTGTATTATTTATTCAGTGGCAAAAAGAAGCTTTCATAAAAGGGTCTATTTTAGCTGCATGCTGAAAAAAAGAAAAAATGAAAACCCAAGCATTGAAAATAAATGCATATGCAGTTGTACAGTATGACGTTCGATCGGTGGACATCAGGACTGAACACTGAAACAGTTTATGACCTGCGACATGGAAACTTTCCACTTCTGCGGTCGAAGCATTTGCGGTGCAACGAGCACTGAACAGACTCTGACAAGAGCTTTTTTCTTTCTGTTTCTTGTCATTTTCTCCTACTTTGATGTCGCACATGTAACGTATGTGCTATGGTTTCCATGTCAACATTTTTATTTAACGAGACCACATGTGTAACTGGTCTGGTATTCTTTAACAGGGGAGGTTAGTTTAAGTCTTTTTCCTGTACCTTTCTCTCTGACTGGTCTTTTGTTAGAGGAGAGAGAGAGAGAGAGAGAAGAGAGAGAGAGAGAAGAGAGAGAGAGAGAAGAGAGAGAGAGCGTTCAGGAAACGTGGGCGGATTTGACAAGAAAAGAGTTTCAGTTTCTGTCTTTTATAAGAGCTTTGCTTTTTTCTTTTCATGCCTTTTTTCATTATTATTATTTTTTTTTTAGGTTCAGCAAAATGAAAAGTTTCAGAAAAGAGGACTTGGTAACTCAAGAAAAGATAACTGTGCAACTAGGCCAGTTTAATTATCGGATTAATCACAAAAACTGTCAAGCGTACATGCATTCAACTAAAAGAAATTCACATTACAGCAATACAATTTGTGGTCAGAATGTGCTTAATTGTCAAAAATTATGCATAAAGCATGTGATGGTCCTAAAATAGTCATTTTCTTTATGAAATATAATCATTTCAGCTTTTGAGATGAAATATGAGCTACTATCAGACAAAACATGAGAAACAAACTCAAAGAAGGACGCTTATATACTTAAAATACTCACAAAACAAACTCATGTTTTAAGAAAGTTTAGACAGAATTGAGCGGCTTGAAAGATTCGTAAGCAATATTTACATGCACAAAACAGAGAAAATGATTTCCAGGTGCTTAATCGGAAGGAAGACTTATTGATAAACAGGAAATAGTTATTATTCATTGTTACTGAGGATTTTAGTTCATGGAAATGACTTGAGAACATCAAGCAATGTTCATTTTGTGTTTTTGCGGACTAGAATTTAGGTCTACGGCTCATATGAAATATGATTTTGTCATTAAAGATGGGAATAAAATGATGCCAAAAGAGAATTTAGATGTGAATAATGTGGGTGTGGACTGAATGAAACAGAAGTGTCAAAAGTCCTTCTTTCTTATCAGTCAGGTGCTCCACCTGAATTTACTGTAAAATTCGGTTCACTGTCCAGATCGTGCTGCTGATAGAAGTGTGTGAATGTGCTTCCCCTGCGCGGGAGGAAGTCCGGGTTGCAGAGAAAAACCCTCTTAAAGTTTATTGACTTTTTCTTTTCTCGTGGCACTGTTGGCTTCAGCTGCCCACATCCACCAAGAGAAACCACCAGCGCGGCTGCGCTCAAATCGAAATAACAGACATGTTCCAGAAATTTAACTGATCTTGGGTCACTCATACCTAGAGAGTGAGTCAAAAGCCAACGCTCATGGTTTGTCATAACGTGCCGAGGCTCCTTCAGAGGTTAAGGAGGTCAGTTTCTTCAAGGAACGCGTGTGAATTTCACACCGATCTCGTCACACTTGCTGATGTTGGTATAATGGATTTTCAGACTTCCTTTCAATGTAACGCAGAACCTGATACTGTAATATCAGAGAAATCGTGAGAAATAAACTCTTTTACTCTAAAATACTCACAAAACAAACTTAGGTTTTGGTTTGCAACCAATCAGAACTATTTACACAGTTTTGAGAATAAGAAAATACTTTTTTTAATCAGTTTCATTATCAGATTAATCACAAAAACATGTCCAGATTATAATGCGTATGCTTTCAAAGAAAAAAAAAGTCACATTACAACAATAAAAATGTGTAAAAATGTGCTTAATTGTCATAGAAATGTGCAAAAAATGTGATGATCATATAATAGTCTTCATTTTCTTTATGCAAAATACAATTTATTTCAATTTTGTTAAAAAACATCTGAGAAAATATTAAAAACTAGAACAAAGAAGGGCACTTGCACTCTAAAATACTCACAAAACAAACTTGGGTTTTGGTTTCCAAACAATCAAAACTATTTAGTTTTGAGAATAAAAACTTTAGACTGAATTGAACGGCTTCAATATTTACATCCCCAAAACATAGGAAATAATTTCCAGGTGCTTGATCAGCAGGAAATGGTTATAAACAGGAAATAGTTATTATTCATTGTTACTGGTGATTTTAGTTCATGCAGATGACTTGATAACAGCGAGTGATGCAGACCTGTTTGTTTTTGTGGTATTCCATTTGTCACAACACTTTAGTATGGGGAACACATATTCACTATTAACTATGACTTTTCCCTCTTTACTGCTTATTAATAGTTAGTAAGGTAGTTGTTAAGTTTAGGTATTGGGTAGGATTAAGAATGTATAAGGTCATGTAGAATAAGACATTAATATGTGCTTTATAAGTACTAATAAACAGCCAATATTCTAGTAATATGCATGATAATAAGCAAAAGACCCTAAAATAAAGTGTTACCGAATTTGTAAGATAGATTTAAAAAAAAAAAAAACTTTTTTTAAGTCTCAGTCTTAGTGACTTTTCCAGTAAAGGGACCAAAAAATATCTAAATGTTGTCATCATGCTTGCAACACCAAGCTCATGGGTTCAATTCCCAGGGAATGCATGAACTGATCAAATTAATACCTTAAATGCAGTGTAAGTTCATTTCAAACCTGTATGATTTTTTTGTTTGAATGACATTTCAGAGCTTTATATATATATATATACACACACCAAGTTCTTTCATGAAACTCTAGATGGCACAGGATGATGGGTCCTTAACACAACTGAAGATATTTACATTATTAACTACTTGGCACAAGCTGATTGGTTCATGTCACATCTGCAGCCAATGAGCTTGCTGCTCAACATTTAAATAGCTTATTATCATTCACTATAGCAGTTCGTCTGAAACCCTCCTCCTTCCCCAGCTCCACCTGTATAGATCTGCTGCAGGTCATTTGATATGTTATTTGTGCTGAAGCAGTTCTGAGAGTGTATGTTGGTATAGCTTGAAATCCTGAGAGTCTAAATGTCTTATTAACACACACACACACACACTCACACAAACTCGAATAAATGAAAATCCTAATCTAATTTAATTAAGGTCCTTAAAGGAAAAAAAAAATCCTGTGTGCTCCTTTTTATTGAGCTGTTTCAAACAATGTGATAATTCGATAAATGAGGGAATGTTTCTTCCTGTCGCACGGCTCATTTGTGTTATCTTTAATTCAGGTGTGAGTGTCACAGAAACAGCACTCAGGAGGAACAACAAACCTGATTAAATAAATCACGAGCCACACACACACACACACACACTACTACTATTGTTCTCTGTGACAGTGGAGATTTTCACAATGCTCAGTTCAAGTGCCATTTCTGCATCAGAGATATGTTTAACATGTCTGCTGCTCTTAAGGATATCAAAATGAATCTGTGTGTCAAATGATGTAAGCTACTACACACTATCTAGTGTGGGGATTTATAAAAGGTAGTATCGTCTCAAATGGAAAAACAGTTTTTACATGAAAACAATTTTTCCACCATCAAAGCTGCTGATGATGAGTGTATGAAATGTCTAAAAAATGGTATCATAAAGTCTCGTTGCATGTTTCAGCGCACTCCCACTATGTATACTACAAAATGTAGTATGCGAAACAGGACAGAACTTGGAGTTTTTTTTCGTTCTATACACTAGTGTACACATTTAAAATGCACATACACATATACATGACAACAAAATGTTTTCATCAAGCCAATGAATTGGGTTCTGGCATCAGTCTTTCTGCCCAGCTAACAAAAACATGTTCTAAGAACATTTCACTAACATTACATTGGAAGACATGTGATAGCTTTTGTGTGAAGAACACAACAAAATTAAGTTGTTTTTTGCTTACATTTTTTTATATATCTCTAAAATCTCTTGCATTTCTGGATTCAATCATGATGGATCAGGTGAATTAGAAAGTAGAAAAATATGTTCTAAGAACATTTTGCTAATGTTACTGTTAAAGGGGTCCTTGATTATGATTTGACTTTAACTTTAGTTAGTGTGTAATGTTACAACATCTGCAAAGTTACGACGCTCAAAGTTTAATGCAAAGAGAGATATTTTCATTTAAAGAAATCGCTTTTTAAGGACTACAACAAACGGCTGGTAGGAACTACAACGAGCTTCTTCCCGGGTTGGTGACATCACTAACCCTAACATTTGCATAAACCCCGCCCCCGAGAACACACAACCAAGGGGGCGGGGCCATGTTGGGCTGCTTTAGAGAAGAGGAAGAGTTGTTGTAGTAGAGTGTTGTTGATATGTCGTCATTTTACGCCGGACTGCTTCACAAACGAGGGTCAATTCAACACAAAAGATGAACATGACGGCACATGCTAGTGGATGAGTTGAATCAACTCCACAGCAACTACATAAATTTATCCACTACCCATTCAGAAACGTCCAGTTTCATTCTAAAAGTTGTAACTTCTTCCTGAGTCTCTCCATCAGTGTCGACTCCGGTTTGAACAATGTAAGGCTGAACACCGCTACTGACAATCCTCATTTTGGCTGCGTGAGATTCTCCAGCTTTGTTGTTGTTGAGCAACCAAAGCGTGAGCTGTTAAAGCTCCGCCCTCTTCTGGAAAGGGGGCGGGAGCAGCAGCTCATTTGCATTTAAAGGGACACACACAAAAACGGCGTGTTTTTGCTCACACCCAAATAGAGGCAAATTTGACAAGCTATAATAAATGATCTGTGGCGGATTTTGAGCTGAAACTTCACAGACTTATATTACATCTTGTGAAAGGGGAATTATTTCTGAATGTTCTATGAATGCTCAAAATGTTTTTTCTTGGTTATGTGAACGTTAAGAGAACATTCCATTTTATCATTCTTCAAACATACGGCAATGTTACTTTGAATGTTCTCTCAACGTTCTGAAACAAAGAAATGTCCAGAAATGTTTCAGGGAAAAAAATGTTCCATGAAGGATGTATATTTATAATGTATTTGCGCTAATGTTTTTGAGAACATTATTAAAAACCGGATAACTTAAACTATTAATGTTACTTGTTCATAAATTTAGGAGAGAACCTTGCCAGAACATTTTGATAACGTTCCCTGTTAGCTGGGTGAACACACACACACACACACACACACACACATCAAGACTCTTGTATAAGCAAATCACATGGTCACACACACACAGAAACATTTCAAGAGTTCAGCTGAGTTTCTAACTCCGTCTCTCTGAGTTTAAAAAGAAAATCTATATATGAACCTCCTAACATCAAGACAAGAGAGAGAGAGAAAATGAGACGAGAGAAGGTGAAACAGATAGAAGGAGATGAAGGAAGTATTTTTGGAAGCTTGATGTAAACCAGCCGCTCTAATACAACCTTGTTGCTCTTCCAATCTGTCTCTCTCTCTCTCTCTCTGGCCTCTGAAACAAGAAATTCCAATCTTTCTCTTTCGGCATTACTCAGAATTCCGTTCACAGCCTCTCTCCCCTCCACTTATAACAGCCTACTTTAAAATTCATAACTACATTTGCCCGAATAAAAGCAGCTAAGATGGAATATTTCCAGGAAGCTTACTTGAGCAAAAATACAATTGGCCCTGGCATATTTAATAACCCTAACCTGCCTCTTTAGTACAGAGAGTCATAATAACAATCATAAAAAAGAGAGGAGAAAAAAAAAAAAGAGTCAAACCATGTCTTAGCATGAAATGACTACCCATAATTCCAGCCTGCGGCAAAAGCGAAGGGGTGGAGGGAAAGAAAGAGAAACAGCTACTGTTAAAACTGTTTGTCGTCTTTTTACATGAAGAAAGGATGAATGATACTAACTAACAAGCAACCAAAGATGAATGTTCCGTCATCATTTATTCACCCTCAAACCTGACTTTCTTTCTTCTGTGGACGGAGACGTTTAGCAGAATGTCCAAACTGCTCGTTTTCTTAAAACGAAAATGAATTATTTGTTTTAGTAAGTGTTCAGAAGTCACGTGATAGCTTTGTGCAAAGAACACACCAAAATGATGATGTTTTTCAGCTCTAAAATCTCTTTTTCAATCACGGTTGACGTCCAACCAGCACAAAATGTTTCAATGAACACAAATTAAAGCTATACAGCAGAGAGGGCATGATTATATGACACAGACCTAAATATTATGACATATTGCACGAGTCACATGGACTACATTTATAGTGCTTTTTGTATGTTTAACACTTGACGATCGCTTTATGCTTTTGACGTGTGGAAATAAGCTAAATAAATATGTCATACAGGTTCAGAAAGACGAGGGAGGTTAAATAACGACCAAATGTACTTGCTTTCTGATTCTGATTATGTATAGTGATTACTTGTAGGCTGTGATAGTAACAGTGGGCAAAAGAAACCCTCAGTGGATCACAATGGAGCTCTGGAGAGGGTCAGACAATGACATGGTTTTTCAGCACACATTTCATCTTGTGTGTTAAAGCCTCTCTCGCTCTTTCCTTCCCTCCTGATTCTCATTGTGTGTGTGTGTGTGTGTGTGTGTGTGTGTGTGTTTGTACATGAGCGAGCATTGTGGGATGTCCTGAGTTGAATTAGGTCACCCCTTCAATCTGAGAGCTGCTGCTCTCCACTCCACCCCCCCCACACAAGCCATGCGCCGCAGACACAGAGACAGAGACACAGCGCCCCCTGCTGACTGAGTACCAGGAAACAGGGCTTGGAGTCGCTCCAGTGCAACTTCAGCTTTGGGTTGATTTATTTAAGTATTAAATTCTGAACAAAATAAAAACATTTA
>RJVU01057277.1:1641902-1653018 GCA_003731715.1 Anabarilius grahami
TTGAGTTAAATAAAAAAATTATAATGAAACAATAAAAACAAAAAAAAATCTAATTTCTTTTTCACATATTAATAACATTACTCTTTCACAGCATAAATTGGGCCTTTATAAATGAAACTATAGATGCCTTTTAAATTTTAGACTGTGGCTTCCTTGCTTGAGGATGATCATGATCATATTTGTGATTCTGAGGCATCTGAAAGATTGAAGAGCCCAAAAGTGTCCGAGCGACGGACTCAAAGACTCACAGCACTGTAAATATAGACATACAACTGCACTTCAGACTCAAGGCAAGGTCGTCCCTCTCTGGCTCCCTAAAATAAACAGCACCATACTCTTCTCTGCTCTCGTCCCACAGCTTTCATCTGAAGCCAGTGACAGGCTGAGCATGATGGGTAATTCTCCAGTCAGCTGTCGACATTGGGGTGCAAACGCCCCCCGCCCCGGGAACACACACACACACACTGTATGATTCACTGACCCGTAAATCTCAGCACACACCAATGACACGACATCATGCAAATCATAATAAAACATCATAACTGATATGCTCACTTCATTTGACAGCGGTCACAGTTTTAGGATATTATATATAAAAAAAAATAGAAACCCAAAAGATACCGTACTATAGCAAAGTCCCTGAATACCATGGTACTGAAATTAATTTACTATAGTATTTTCATGACACTCCAAGATTTTTATGGTATCAGACACTATATTGAACTGAATTGGACTTACAAAAAAATTACCAAAAAGGTAGTAGACATTTTGGACATAGAGTACCACATATAACCATACACTCTAAAAAATGCTGGGTTAAAAAAACCCAAGCTGGGTAAAATATGGACAAACCCAGCAGGTTGGGTTAAAAGGCACCTATTATGCCCTCTTTCACATGATGTAATATAAGTCTCTGGTCTGGTCAAGTTTCAGCTTAAAATACCTCACAAATTTCCCCCTATTTGGGGGTGAGCAAAAACACGCCTTTTACTATATTACTATATTGCTGGCTAAAAAAATAAATCCAAAATTGGTTGAAAAAAATGGCTGGGTGAAAACAACCCAATCCCTGGTTTTGTCCATATTTAACCCAGCAGTTTTTAGAGTGTAGTATTCTTTTCAGTACATTTCAATTATATTTCATGAATATTTGAAGGAAAACCATAGTACATGTCCAAGAAGCCAAGATTTAAATAATAATACAAATAAAAAAGTATTTTAAAAGATCTGAAGTAGTGGTTTAAAATGTACAACATCTAGCCTACATAATATTTATGAATCCTTTATGAATTATTCATATGCTAGTTTGAAAGTAACTGTTTCCAAACTCTTCAGGAAGTTTAATAACATTCTGTTAACTAACATAAACTGGTTCTCTTACCCTTAATACTTATTCCGAGTCCTCCAACTTCTTGTTTGGTGACTCGGACGGTTCGTTTGACGTTCGTGATGGTGTCCGGTACCGGGGAGGCGCTGAGGTTCGCCGGATCCCCGTTAACAGCCCCTCCGGGCGCGGGCGAGCAGCTGTTCGCGGACTCATCGGCGGTTTCTCCGGGACTCACGGTGAACGAGTCCTCGCTGAGAGTGGCGAGCACGCGGATCCAGTGGTGAACGGTAACGCGGAGCTCCAGCAATCCGCTCTTCACGGGCTTCACAGCGGCCGCCATGATCAACACATTCCTGGAATACCAGCGGAGCGCACGGGCGCTGCAGTCCCGAACTCAACTTACGCCCTCCTACTAACTAAACCAAACCCCTCTACTACACCTCTCTCTCTCTCTCTCAATTCAAATTACTTTATTGTCTTATGCTTTTCTTACAATATTGCCAGACACATCAATGCAAAAATGTTAATAGAATAACAGGTGAAATTAACAGAATAAAATAAAAATGAATTAAATTAAATAGACTTTTTAAAGGGTTAGTTCACCCAAAAATGAAAATAATGTCATTTATTACTCACCCTCATGTCGTTCTACACCCGTAAGACCTTCGTTCATCTTCGGAACACAATTTAAGATATTTTTGATGAAATCCGATGAGGCCTGCATAGACAGCAATGGTACTTCCTCTCTCAAGATCGATAAAGTTACTAAAAACATATTTAAATCAGTTCATGTGAGTTCAGTGGTCTTATCTTAATATTATAAAGTGATGAGAATATTTTTTGTGCGCCAAAAAAACTAAAATAACGACTTTTTAACAATATCTAGTGATGGACGATTTCAAAACACTGCTTCATGAAGCTTCGGCGCTTTATGAATCAAATCAGTGAATCGGAGCGCCAAAGTCACGTGATTTCATCAGTTTCGCGGCTTGATACGCGATCCGAATCACTGATTCGACTCAAAAGATTCATAACGCTCAGAAGCAGTGTTTTGAAATCGGTCATCATTAGATATTGTTAAAAAGTCGTTTTGGGTTTTTTTTGGTGCACCAAAAAATATTCTCGTCGCTTTATAATATTAAGGTTGAACCACTGAACTGACATTTAAATAAGATCTGATTTAAATATGTTTTAAGTACCTTTATGGATCTTGAGAGAGGAAGTACCATTGCTGTCTATGTAGGCCTATGCAAATTTCGAAACTCTTATCACGTAACGAAGCCTCGTTTACTGAAATCACGTGACTTTGGCGCTCCGAATCCCTGATTCGAAACAAAGGATTCATAAAGTTTCATGAAACAGTCAATCGTCCATCACTAGATATTGTCATAAAGTTATTTTTTTTATTTTTTTGGCGCACAAAAAGTAATTAATTAAGTAATTAATGACAGAATTTTCATTTTTTTGGGTGAAACAACCCTTTAATAATTACTAATGATATTAATAAAAATGATCTTTCAAGTCATGAATATCATATTAAAAGGACTTGATGAGGGTCTCGAGGGGTCACATGGGTATACATGTCACATGACAACAAAATGGCCCCATGCATGTATGCCACAGACAAAGAAATCATAATAAAAGAATATTCCTCCACTTATGCCCACATTTATTTGTTTATGAACATTTTTTTTTTTTTTTACCATTTTCAACTTTAAACCCCACAAAAATATAAAACATTCAGAATATATATAAACCCTTTTTAATATTTGTATTCACTAAATTGATACTTTATTTATATATAAATGTAGAAGCCTGGTATGGATCCACTACTGTCAATATTTTATTTTTCTAAGAATATAATAATTGAATAATTCCTGTTATGTTTGATGAGAATCAAAGAAAAAACTTTGAAAAGTGAATGTTTAACTTCATATAAATGTCTTATATAATTTTATCTTTTGGTTATTATAAAGTAGTGGCCAAAAGTGATGTCCGGTCTAGGAAAACTGACATCTTCACCCTTAAAAATGTGTTAAAGATTATAAGTGTATTCCGTAGTTGTGCTTGGAGTCGATTGTTTTATTTTGTCATACAGAGAGATTTTAAACACATGCAAAAACAAGAGAGAACCAACAAAATATTAATAACTCATTATGTTGTATGTTTTTATATGCATTTTTGAGCATAGTAAAATAAAACCTGTGTGTGTGTGTGTGTGTTGTTCTTGTTGTTCTATGTAAACTTCTTACAAATATTTGAAAAATTATATTCAAAACTACATAAAACAAATGACATTACAGCACATGGTGTATCATGGTAGATGAATTTCAGCACCTATCAAAGTACCATGGCCTTACTATCTGATATCATAACTGTGGTATTTTGGCATAACATTTATTTATAGTACATTTTTAGCATGGTATATTTTGTGAGGGTTTTATTTTTATCTCAGATCTCAGCTGTCAGATATAAAGCACAGACAGCTGAAGCCCTTCATCGGAAAGTCAGCTTCAGACTGCTGCTAATGCTGTGAAAGAATCTTGAGTTTGCACTGACGGGACAGTGTGAAACTATTCATCCTAATTACAGAAGAAAGGCTCTAATTAGTCTCTTTATACGGATTGTTCCTCAGCAAACACACTGATCCAGATCCAGAGCTCTTCACTGACCTCCATACAAATACAATCACTGATCCTGCAGTCATTGTGCAGTGAAGCTTCTCTTTCTGTTGCTTCTCTTTAACACTTCCAGATTCCTCACCTCTATAGCTTTAACTCTGTCTCCCTCTAGTGGTGCAATCATTCCTCAAATGCCCTTTTATACAGTATATATTAAAAAAAGTTTATGTACACATGAACATAATAAACCACTACTTCATTTCTTCTTAACTTCCTCCCTAATAGTGGAAAACGAACACAAATAAATAGTTATTAAATGAATACTGATACTCAATAGACATTTTACCTATGAATAGCCCTACTTATGTAGACATTTGACATGAGGAGGTGTTCAGCAATTGAATTGTGTTATAAAGTGCTTCTCTGGCATGAATCTTTTTACAAGCAATATTGTAATGTAAACCAACAATAAAAAGCCGAGGAAATAGTGCTGATACACAGTCCAGCAGCACTGAGACTTTTCACTGCATCACTCCGCTTGCCTGTGACTTTTACTGCAGTTTCATACTTTCACCAGTAGATGGCGACAAGTGTCTGTATTAAAAGTGAAAATTGAATCATTTATACAATCGAGTCGAGTTTCATGAACAAAACATAAGGCTTGTTCGAGATGCATCGGCGCTGCACAGACCGATCGGCGTATGACATCAAAGTACCGCCAGAGCGATTCAAAAGCATAAGGAGTCGTCTGCTCTCCAATCGCTCTCGCGGTACTTTGATGTCATACGCCGATCGGTCTGTGCAGCGCCGATGCGTCTCAAACAAGCTTAGTTGTGAGGATTTTACAGCGACTTTTGCTACAGTTACATAGTTACACCAGTAGATGGAATGTATTACACTTGAATACTGAATCATTCATTCAATCGATGCTTCAACATCACTGAATTGTTCACTGAATCGTTCTTTTAGTAGTGCGTCAACGATTCGTTCTAAAATGATTCATTCGGGAAGGAACGCACCTGGATCCGGTTGCATAAACTGCTTTTAAAAGTTAGTCATCTATTTTTTTTCTCTTCAAGGCTGGTCATATCTATGTTTTAAGTCAGTTACATAAAAAGGTTCAGTCTAATTTGAATCTGAAAAGGCTGGTTTTGTGTTGCTCTCAGGCTCTTGCTTTGATTGAATCTATTTGTGTTGTTGCCAAAGTCTGAGGCCATGAAACTGTATTTTGCATCATTTATATTTAGAATTAAAGCTGCAAGCAACATTTACCGGGGTTCAAGCATTTAAGGCCTTTAAGCTCATATGCATAAAAAGATACTTTAAAGTTTAAAAGATATTTAAGTTTTATTTAGCAAGCATGTAACCAGCTAAATCATAGAAGGAACTCACCAGTTTCAGCCAAAACAGGCAATTTACCATTGAAAATATGTGGATTTTAAAACTTTAACAGTTATAGCGCCACCTATGGGCCGATATTTATAAAAAAATTGGCATGTTTCTTTAGAGTCATATGCTGCATGTGCTCACTTAATTTCGTGAAGTTCTGAGTTTTCGTTTAGGAATTATAGGTTTTTGAGAATTTTGCCACGCCCATTTTCTAAATGACCCTGAAATAGCAACGGAAATGGTAAAGTTAAACTTTTTTTTGATAATTATTGATCTAGAGAGTCCATAGAATTGTGCTACATTGGTTTTGTTCCGATCGGGTGAAAAACCCAGGACTAGTTCGCAAAAGTAGGTTTTTCACATATTTGCGAATAATTAATGAATGGTTTGATTGACAGCATTGGTTTTTGAGGCAAAGTTGTTCAGCATGAGGAGGTCTATCAAATGATATGCATATTGTGTGGTTTTATGAAACACCACATGATGGCTGAGGCGTAAAACTCGTTAGCGCCAACTTGTGGCCGATTTCTTTCAAAATTCTTACAGACCTCTAGGACCATGAGTCGAACATGCCCATCGAGTTTCGTTCCGATCGGCCTCCGTTAACCTTGTTTAATAGGTGCTCAAACTTCATTGGCCGATGGCGGCCATGTTTTTTGAGATACGCCAATGTCCTCAAAGACAATCATGCCCCCTTGGACCAAAACACTGCATGCCAAATTTCAAGTCGATCGAACAAACGGTTGCGTAGTAACAGCTGTTTTCACGTTTTTTCCAAGTTATAGCGCCACCTAGAGGCCAATCGACGCTATTTTTTTTTTATCGTGACCAAAGAATGAGCCCCTACACATGTGTACCGAGTTTGGTGCAAATATCTCATTTCCTTCTTGAGTTATAGCCATTTTAGTAAAAGTGGCTCCGCCCACATCGTACATTTTGGCATCCCTTAACGACCGTGAATCAAAATTTCGACTTTTTTTCGATAATTATTGAAATTCACACTCCAGAGAACATTCCTGCACTGGTTTGGTTCCGATTGGGCGAAAAACCTAGGACTAGTTCGCAAAAGTAGGTTTTGAATTTACTTCAAAATGGCGGGAAAACCGGAACTCGTAGAGCGAATCTGATCTTCTCGGCTTTTCACCGCCTTGACCCAAGGATTCCAAAAATGTATTTTTTTTAATCTACGACAAACGGTCTAGGAGTTATTAGCGATTTTCTACTTTTGGTCGCTGTAGCGCCACCTATTGGCCGATTTTGACGAGTCCGGGTATCTGAGTAGCGAGCAAGACTACTATCATCTGACAAAGTTTCAAGTCTCTAGGCCTTACGGTTTGGGCTGCCCATTCAGTTTTAGCAAAGAAGAAATAAAATAAAAATCAGAGCGATTACAATAGGTTTTCAGCACTACGTGCTTGAACCCCTAAATATATTTGCGTCCCTATGTCCATGGAATAATTTCACTATTTTTGCTAGATCAGAGGTTGAGAAACACCAAGTCTTCCATCATTAATTCAGTGATAAAACAAAACAGGTCAGACTCAAACTTTAATAAAATTACCAGTCATCTGTTTACTCGCCAAATAATGAACTATACTAGAGAAATATGTATAAAATGCACCTTTAAATAGGCATCTTTTCTGATTTTAAGCAAATTTTTTATTGGGTTTGAGCAGTGCTATGGCTTATGGATAGTCAGTATTATTTATAATAATATAATATAATCAAAGACACCCTTATGAAAAGTACATTTTGATATGTACTGTACCATGGTATAGACCCTTTTCACATTTCTGGGTCTCTCAGAAGCGGAAGTCGTAGTTGGGTAAACTTTTATAGCAGTGAATGAGAGACTTCATTAAATATATTTTTTTGTGTTTTTATTTGCACAAATACACCGTCACCCTCACTCCCACAGCTGCTGTATTAGAAACACCCTCACAGCAGCGTTAACTAGTTTCTGTAATGTGATGCAAAGATAATATAATATAGTGTTATAAATGTACACACATTAATATATATATATATATTTATTTATTTATCCTTTATTTATCCAGGAAAATCCCATTGAGATATCATAATCTCTTCTTCCAGGGAGACCTGATATATATATTTAACTTTATGATATTGATGACTGCTAAAATGTATCATCACAGTCTGTGAAAAGGGTCTATTGAGTGAATACTATAATTATATGTCATAGTATTTTCTTATTCTGCAATATTTTTCAAACCATATAATATAGTATTGAATTTGGTTATGTTAGTGTATAGCCTATACAATATATATATAATGCTACAGTAGGGCTGTGTGTGTGTGTGTGTGTGTGTGTGTGTACACATTTGGGGGTGTTATATGAATATTTGCATTTTTGGTTTGGGTGTTTTTTATACCATCTGCTCTCATAATCCTTCATGTCTGTCTGGGGTCTCAGACCTGTCGTATGTCTGTCTGTGTAACTTTGCTCTGTGTGTGTGTGTGTTTCATTTTGTATGTTTGTTTTTATCCACATTTAGACACATTTTCAGCTTTATTATGCAGTATGATTTGTTATACTTCATCTTTAACTATTTTAATCAACATTTCTTTAAGTCTTTTATCATTTTTAATGATTTTTATAATTATGGCCTGACACCACAGAATCCTGAAAATGAAACGGTTAACGGTGACACTTTACCACTTTACCACAAAGGTCTCATTTGTTATCATTAGTAAATACATTAACTAACAATGAAAAATATATATTTGTTACTTATACTTATACTTTGTTAATGTTAGTAAACATAATTGTTTGTTCATGTTCATATTAACTAATGCAAACAGATACAAGTTTTAAAATTAGCATTGACTAATATTCATAAATGCTGTAGAAGTATTGTTTATTGTTAGCTCATGTTAATTATGTTAATAAATGAACCTTTATTGTAAAGTGTTACCAAGTTATTAGAAAAATCATGAAAAGCCTAAAAGAAATGTATATTTATATCATATATAATTTAACCTAAATCTTGATCAAAAATGTTGATTAAAAAAATCCATGTTTTGTTAATTGAAATACAGCGGAAATAAAATATAAATATTAGATTATAAATGTTGCATCAGCAACTAACAGAAATAAGTTTGAGTTGAAGAACTGAACCGGAAAACTGAGCTCAAACTAAAACATAAAATTACTAAAAATTAAAATGAACTGAAAATATAAAAATAAAAGCTAACTCAAAATATTAATTATACGAATTAATTAATTAATTAAACTATAAATGATACTAAAATAACACTAGTTTATGTGCAGTAAAATTTAATATAAACCTTTAAACACACTTTATTTATTATTTTCCAAAGTGCCAAATTCAATCTGTGTGTGTATGTATGTGTGTGTTTTCCTGATAAAAATGAAATGTAAATGTGTGTGTTTGTGCTGAGGAGGTGCTGTATGTCAGCGGACGATAAGCTGTCCCTGGTGTCCATCTGCTCATATATAATCTTACTGTCTTCAAGTGGCGTGTGTGTGTGTGTGTGTGTGTGTGTGTGTCTTTACCCTGGAGTGTTAACCAGGCGTCTGCCTGCTGACCTCTCTGACCCCGGGCCTTTGCTCAGACCTCAGGAGAACAGCAGGTACACAATCACACACACAGGAGCAGAACAGCAGGAGAATAAGAGCTGAGGGAGGCGATGTAAAGCTGCAGCATTGTGAAAGACTTGCTAATGCACTGAACAGAGCAGTGACAAAGACACAAGCCCAGCTGTCAATCACACACACACACACACGCGCGCTGGCACGAGTCACATCAGCAGGGCGACTTCTGCCATTCGGACTAACGCATTTCTGTCTTTGTTGACATAACGCACGCCGCCTCATTTGCCCGTTACAAATTATCATCACAAAGGCCTGCTGGGTCACGAACATGATGTATTCATAGAGCGCACACTTATCACTCCGTCTGTCTGAATCTGCTCCTCGTCACAGTCTTTTCCCTGAACTAGCCATCTGATGAGTGGTCAGTTCACACAGGTGTAGAGAATCTCATGAACATATACTGGCTGTCTTCATGTTCAGCACTGCATGTGTTGTTTTAGCGCAGGGGTTTGTATATTCTGTATATTGCAGTGAGATGTTTAGGTGTAGGAGGAAGAGCATCTTTTTCATGCGCATCATTCGGGCTCCCTCTCTGCAGGACGGCGGGTGTTAATTTGTTGTTGTTGGTCAGCAGCTGTGCCGCACGCTCGAGAGCAGGTGGCGACTCGCGAGGGGACGGGGAAAGAATGAGCGGCATGTGTTCGTGTGGGAGGCAACAGGAGGAGGGGAGAGAGTCTCATCCTGTTTGGAGACACGACCAACATGGATGGACACAGTTGAGCCTGTGCCACATCAACACAGAGATGAGAGGAAAACTGTTTAGACACTATGGATTTTTAGGGATGAGTCAATGTCGTCTTTGTCAACTTGTTTGTAATTCAGGGACTCCCACTATATTCTCAGACAAACGTCCTCAGGAACATTAGAATGTTTACATTTGTTTAAAGATAGTTTTACGCTCTATAGATGCGACCAAAACTAATATAATATATTTTATAATATATAAATCTATTAAATCACATGATTCAGTTAACCACATTAGAAATAAATGTATATATATATATATATATGAACAAGAGGCAATATATGTTATATACACTACCATTCAAAAGTTTGGGGTCAGTAAGATTTTTTAATGTTTTAAAAGAAGTATCTTCTGCTCACCAAGCCTGCATTTATTTGATTAAAAATACAAACAAAAACAGTAATATTGTGAAATATTATTCCAATTTAAAACAGCTGTTTTCTATGTGAATATATAGTAAAGTGTAATTTATTCCTGTGATGCAAAGCTGAATTTTCAGCATCATTACTCCAGTCTTCAGTGTCACATGATCCTTCAGAAATCAATCTGATATGATGATCTGCTGCTCAAGAAACATTTATGATTATTATCAATGTTGAAAACAGTTATTTACATTTTTATTTCATGATGCTATGATGAATAGAAAGTTCAAAAGAACAGCATTTGTCTGAAATCTAAATCTTTTGTAACATTAAACACTACCGTTTAAAAGTTTGGGGTCATTAAGAATTTAAATTTTATTTTTGGGGGATAGAAATAAAATTAATCAATACTTTTATTCATCAAGGATGATTTAAACTGATCAAAAGTTACAGTAAAGACATTTATAATGTTATAAAATATTCTATTTTAAATAAATTCTGTTCTTTTGAACTTTCTATTCATTGAAGAATTTTGAAAAAATTTGTACACAACTGTTTTCAACATTGATAATAATCATAAATGTTTCTTGAGCATCAAATCATCATATCAGAATGATTTCTGAAGGATCATGTGACACTGAAGACTGGAGTAATGATGCTGAAAATTCAGCTTTGATCACAGGAATAAATTACACTTTACTGTATATTGACATAGAAAACAGCTGATTTAAATTGGAATAATATTTCACAATATAACTGTTTTTGTTTGTATTTTTAATCAAAAATAAATGCAGTCTTGGTGAGCAGAAGATACTTCTTTTAAAACATTAAAAAATCTTACTGACCCCAAACTTTTGAACGGTAGTGTATATAAATATAGCATTTCATCAACTTTTAAAAAAATATTCTAATTTATTTTCTAAAATATAATTTATATATATCAGTGTTATTTTTAACTAAAACTATTAAAATGGTTTATTTATATTATAAATTGTTATTTAAATTAAAGCTGAAATAAAATATACATATTTGATG
>RJVU01057277.1:1653036-1664024 GCA_003731715.1 Anabarilius grahami
AAATATTTATAATATAATATTTTATAATAAATATAATATATAATAAATTGAAAATATAAAAATAAAAGCTAATTCAAAAGATTAATAAATACTATAAAAGTGTATACATAATAAAAAAGTATATAAATAATACTAAAATAGCACAAGCTCATATTGATTGAGAGCCTGTATGGATTATTTATTCTTTTATAACTTGATTTGTCAAGTGAACCTCAAAAAACTACTTTGCTTATAAAAGTATGTTTTTATTAATCAATTTAATAAATGTTTATTGATTCATTATTACTTATTAAACTTATTACTAAATGTTCATTTATTAAGCATATTAACGTTAATTTCCAACATATTTTAGGTTCATTTTAAGCAAGCAATACAGTAATTTTTAAACAGTAAAATTTAAAAGTTAAATTCAAACATTTAACCCAACCGCTGGGTTTGTCCATTTTCAACCCAACTGTTTTTAACCCAGCATTTTTGGAGTGTATATTTATGGTCCTGAAATTCATATAGTGCATGACCATTAAACCAGAGGAACATAGTATTATCGTGGTATTTGCTTACGTGTAGGACATTTGATTTAGAAACGTTCAAATGGTAATACCATTTTAGTTTTTTGTTCCATGGTTTAACCATATTTTCTGGATATACCAAAGTGATGCAATGATTTTAAACATGTATTATGGTATACGACACTGTAATCATTCAGTAGGGTACCATCAGAGTACCATGGTATATCACCACAGTGCTTTGGTAATGATCATGTTCATTGTAAGCAGATCTCTGTAGCTCCACCTCCAGTCATGAACATGTCAGAGACACACCAGTGTTCAGAGCCCATCATCACACACACACACACACACACACACACACACTGAGTCCGTGGATCTATCAGTGCTAGTGGAGATCAGAGAACTACCAAACCACTCAACACACACAGATAGAGTCTGTCAGAAGAGCTCAGAATGGTCGGGATCCCGGGCGCGTTTCAATGTAAGTGATTGAGCGTGTTTTGTGCTGTTCTTATTTGAAATGAAGACATATCGCGACAGAACGGCGAGAATGACACATATTTTGGGGTCTACGGCGAATTTTCCATTGCATACACTAATTAGAGTCGCTATTGTTTTACTGCAAGCAAGGTATCGTTCATGCAAAATGTATTCTTGCTTTGCGACTGTATTATTATTTGCAAGTCTGCGCATGCGTCATACGAACAGCGCCTCCGGGTCACGAGCGTTCGAAACTCCCGCGTTCCATTTGTTTTATCTGTGTGAGCATTAAACACAATAAATGAAACATTATAACACATTTAACATAATGCATTCATATGCGACATCCTTTAAAACAGTTCATGAAGCTTAACTATGGTAATTTAGTGGCAACTACCATAAGGAGTTCTAAAAAGCCTTTTTGTTTACCATTTCATTAAATTGTGCTCTTTTTATCCAATATTTTGTACAATGTTTATGATGATGTCAGAGAGTAATACCACAGTATGTTAGGTTACCACTGCACTGATTACCATACATACACTCTAAAAAATGCTGGGTTAAAAACAACCCAAGTTGGGTTGAAAATGGACAAACCCAGCGATTGGGTTGTTTTAACCCAGCGGCTGGGTTAAATGTTTGCCCAACCTGCTGGGTAGTTTTATTTAACCCAAATATTGTTTAAAAATTACTGTATTTCTTGCTTAAAATGAACCCAAAATATGTTGGAAATTAACATTTATTAATATGTTTAATAAACAAACATTTATTAATACTTTTTTTGAATAATATTTAAACAATAAACATTTATTAAATTGCTTATTAATAAATGCTCAACTTTTTGATTATTATTGTTGCCTCTAATAATTATGAGTCTGATTTTTAATTTCCAACATATTTTGGGTTCATTTTAAGCCAGACATATAGTCATTTGTAAACAATTGTTGGGTTAAATAAAACTACCCAGCAGGTTGGGCAAACATTTAACCCAACTGCTGGGTTTGTCCATTTTCAACCCAACTTGGGTTGTTTTTAACCCAGCATTTTTTAGAGTGTATATTTATGGTAAAATGATATAATGCTTTAATTTTTATATCACTAAAAGTATTAATTAATGTAAGTTATAAGGTACTTAAAAATGCCACGGCATTGCCATATATTTCTATGCTTATGAAAAACCATGGTACTTTTCTGTAAGAGTGTGTAGACCAAACAAAGTTGGTATTACTATAGTATTCTTGGAATACCATGTAAACGGCACCTTGATATCATCACTGTATTTTTTTGTAAGCGTGGTGTTACCATGTTTTTTGTTGTTTTTTTGGGGGGGTAAATGTAGCTATCATGCTATTCCCTTGATTTTTGTTTATTTGGACACTAAAATGATATGCATATCATGGTATTCTTTGAAGTGCCCTGTTGTAGCATGTAAAAACGACCAGTAGTTCCCATACTACAGTATCATAGTACCATGGTATATTTTCTTGCTAATACAATGGTTTCTGTTTGGTTATGGCAAGCTGTCTGTACAGCATGGTAAGCCAGCTCTAATCTGTTTTGAGGGTCGGAGACGGACCCTCTCTTGTGTCTCACTGGAGGATTTGGCATTAATCCCTTCGGCAAAGTTTCACACCATCTGGACTTCAATGCAGCTCAGTGGACTGATCTACAGGAGGCCCGTGTGTGTGTGTGTGTGTGTGTGTGTTTACAATGAAATGTCATGATGCCACAGCAGCGCTGTCGGGGTCACTCGTGCTCGAGAATAACACAGGCCATTGTTTTATCCCTGGGGTTTGTTTCTTTGTTTTTTTTGCCCTGCATCTATCTAATAGCTGATGATGTTGAAGATCATGTGATGATCGTTTTGACCACTTGAGGGCGTGATGGTCTGTAGTTGGATGAGTGTTGGTGATTGACTAGTCATGAGAGTGAATATCACACTGCCTGTGTCCATTACAATGGTACATGTTTATAAAAAACATGTGTGAAAGTACAGTGTAAACACCATGGCACATACATTTGAGTAGCATGGTATATCTCAAAGTACCACAGCATTATCATTATTGCTGTGATCAGTGTTATTTTAGTACTACTATTATAGTATTTATTAATGTTTAATTATATAGTATTTATTAATTGCTTCAGATGGTAAAACAATGAACTATACCATGGTACTGAAACTCATGTAGCACGGTATTCTGATGTATATCCCAAAATACCATGGTAAATGTCCAGAAAACTTGCTAAAACTATGGTACATGTCCAACAAACACAAATAATGGTAGTACCATGGTACTTTTTTCTAAGTGTTGTTTAAAAAACACGGTATTACCATGGTAATACAATGGACTATTTCCAAAACATCAAATTTAAGTTATTTGTCCAGCATCCTGGGAACTTAAATGCCTGTGTACATCCCTCTTTAATGAGCCTCTCGTGAGTTTTTGGTGCGGATCCATTTGGAAACGTGAAGCTTTAGAACTTTGGTGTAATTTTCCCCTTTAGCTTTGACTGGAGATCTTGAAAGATGGGAAGTTTGTGTGTGTGTGTGTGTGTGTTGGGGTGGTTAGATTCCGATCCTCTGACTTGAAGAAAGGAAACACAGGACAAAAGGGCCCTTCAGGTTTGAATTAGCACTTTAATTGCTCTTGGCTCTTGCCGTCGGGGTCTCCAGCGCTGGCAACATGGCGCTCCAGTCGCGTGGGAGAGTTTGTGCACGTCAGAAAGAGAGAGTAAGAAGAGTGGGGAATGAAACATGGGTCTCCACTTTGGTTTTAGCAGCTGTTAGTGTTTAAAAGAGGCAGTCTTGGCCCGCTTTGGCTTCACGGTTCTCCTCTTAAGCTGCTGAGAGTTGCGTCCTATTAGCAATTAACCAAACCCTTTGAGTCCCAGCTATAAAAAAATGGACGCTCAATGCACCCAATTGCAAATGCTAGTATATCAGACAGCCCTAACGTGCACTTATATTCCTCTGTATGTGGTTGCAATGCTGTAGAATGTTAAAACAGTGTTGTCAAACGTCCTCTGATAAAGTTAAATATGACTCTCAGTGCGTGTATGTGGGCGTCATTGACCCCGTTCTTGTGTTTAGCCGCTCAGCAGGCCATTTTTGAGGGAGCGTGTACTCGCTTGTGTGTGTTGGATGGATTATCTCGGAAGGGAAACACAACGCAGTAATTGACATCAGCTCCACCAGATGTTTCTCGTCGCCCACCGCTGCGCGGACAGGCTGTGGAAGATTGAATCCAGATGTCGAGGCTCCACAGCGAATAGTTCTCTCACCACCAACGAGCGACTGTTGCCCAGAATGTCAGTTTTTGCTGGAGACACGGATTATTACAGGACCGGACCGCCTGGAGTCGGGCCTCTGACCCCGTTTAGAAAAGTCCATTTCAGATTTCCTTATGCTGCTGATTGAGCTCATCATGAATATTAACCTAATGTGTTGACAACTGTCTTTGTTTTGATACACTTCATTTACCCTAAAAATGAAAAGTCTCATAATTTAGTCATTATTTACTTGCTCTAATGTCCTGCTGCACAAAATCTTGCCCTCTTGCTCTTGAATCTCATGCATATTCTTGTTATGCGGCACATTTGAGCTTCAGCAAGAACCGATGAGGTTCATTCTCAATGAACCAATAAAGTTCATTCTAGTGTTACGCGGCACATTTGAGCTTCAACGAGAACCAATGAGGTTCATTCTCGTGTTACGCGGCATATTTGAGCTTCAACGAGAACCAGTGAGGTTCATTCTTTTGTTACGCAGCACGTTTGAGCTTCAGCAAGAACCACTGAGGTTCATTCTCATGTTATGCGGCACATTTGAGCTTCAACGAGAACCAATGAGGTTCATTCTCGTGTTACGCAGGACGTTTGAGCTTCAACGAGAACCAATGAGGTTCATTCTCATGTTACGCAGCACATTTGAGCTTCAACGAGAACCAGTGAGGTTCATTCTCGTGTTAAGCGGCACATTTGAGCTTCAACGAGAACCAGTGAGGTTCATTCTCGTGTTACGCAGCACATTTGAGCTTCAACGAGAACCAATGAGGTTCATTCTCATGTTACGCAGGACGTTTGAGCTTCAACGAGAACCAGTGAGGTTCATTCTCGTGTTACGCAGCACATTTGAGCTTCAACGAGAACCAATGAGGTTCATTCTCATGTTACGCAGGACGTTTGAGCTTCCGCAAGAACCAGTGAGCAAAAATCTTCTTTTGTGTTGCATGAAAGAGACCGACGGTGTGTAAATGATAACAGAATGAATATTTTTCAGTGAACTATCTCTTTAAAGACTTTTCCTGCTGTTTTTGACAAGCAGCGATGTGTTTTGTTGTCTTTTGAATTGTTCTGGAATCGTTTTCAGGGGCTGATGGTTATCAGCTGATCTGCCTGTTGTGAAAACAAAGCAATAGAAGTTTGGAGGGTTTGGAGTCTTTCTCCTCCTGCACGTGAGTGGTGGGATTATTTCGGGATGGCTGATCGTGCTCTGAAATTTCTGCTGCTTTCTGCACTGGTGGGAGTTTAAAGAGGGACAAAGACGGCAGTCATCGAGGAGTCTATCAGAGGGAGGAGCGTTTAAGAGCTTGTGAAAGGGGCTTATCGTGCCATTAATGCTTTTTAAGACCCCCACCATCCACACACACACACACAGTGCTTGAGAATAACCCCTCCACCTCCTCCACCACATTTCTGTGGAGTTTAGGAATATTTCCTGGAACTTTCTATAATCTCAGGTTCAGATTCAAGAAGCTTTACATTGCCAAACCATTAGAGATGATGATGCACGGTTGAATCTCTTGAATCAAAAATAAATAGAAAGTAAACAAGAAATGATAGAAAATAGTCTATATTTAAGACCTTTAAGATATTTTTGCATTGTAACATTTTAAATTCCATACATGCAATTTAAAAATAAAATGAAAATAAATCCAGCGGTTTACATTACACTATACTTACACATGTTTTCTTTTCTTCCTGTCTCTCTTTCCAATTCTTTATTTCTCTTTCTCTCGGGATGATGGGAAATCCAGCTGTTTTGTGGCTGTCAGTAGCCGATGGACTATTAAAAAAAAGAGGGGATAAAAATCGCCTTCAGTCCAGACTGTGAGAACTGACCAGAGCGTTGACATTGAGCTCTGATGTGTGTGTGTGTGTGTGTGTGTATTCCCAACTGTTTCCCATGCTTCAGGCCATACGGCAGCATTAAACAGGATGTCTGTGTCACATTTCAATGATCCATTATATTTCTCCTGTAGAATTGGCAGTAGTGCTTCTGAATGAACGGGAGAGTGAATGAGTTGCTTTATTTTTGTCTGTTTTTGTGAGTCCAGAATACTGTAATGATATCTCTCCCATGCAATACTCCCATTAGGTTTTGAAACTGTGATTGATTTAAAGTAACTGATTAATCGTTTTTTGAACTGTTTGAAACAAATTATTCACCAAAATGATTCAGACATTCCAGCACTAGTAAACATGCCAAAGGGACTGTGGGAATCGGTGGTCTTGACAAGCCAGAACAGATCCTGCAATCCAACCTTAGTGAAGGCATGCGTACACACACACACACACACTCGAGATCCCCTTTCCCTTCTTATCTGCACAACTATAATTAAGTCCTTGGTTTACATTGTAAAAAGCCCCATGGGTGCTCTCTTTTTGTCTCTCTCCGTCTCTCTTTCTCTCCAGGTGTTCTCTATACATACTCCATCTGAACCACCTGGAAACACAGGTGTGTGTGGCTCTAAGTGTGTGTGTGTGTGTGTGTGTGTGTTTGTGCCAATAACACAGCTGCTCTCATGCCTTGAGGCCAAAAATGGACTGAGAATTCAGAATAAACACAGGTGTGGTGTAGGAGAACAAGAGATATAGACTTTTATCATGTTTTAAGCTACTGCTCATACTATTTATGATACATGCAATATGTTTTTTTGCAAACGCATATACATGCATGTTTGTTTGTATGTATATAAGTAAGTATGTATAAAAGAAGAATTAGGGAGAATGAATTATGAATAATTTACTGCCATTGTGTGAATAATATGTGTGGGTCAATGATGTGACGGGTCATTTTTTTCCAAAAGCCTTAATAAGAATAAAAAAAGCAAAGATATGACATCCAAAGTATGTAAGGTAGTACAACTAGATCTCTTGTATTGAATCCAACTATATTTTGCTACATATAAATGTATTTTAAAGATTTTGAAGTGTCAAAAGGTCATTCAGTTTAACCGTCCAAAGGCCAATACAGCCATTTCTTTTGTGATTTAAAATATCTTAAAATGTATATATATATTTTATTCTGGCATGATTTTATAACATCATAGTGCAAAATGGTATTAAAATTATGTGTAGAAGTCGTTGCTTTGTTATGAGAAAGAATGTCCGGAAAAATTCATTTCATTGATGTCATTCGGAGTAACCAATATAAAGAGACCATTTTGGATCACGCGGTTCGTATCATGTGACAGGATGTGACATCATTCAAACACCTGCAAAGGACCACATGGTCGTGAAGCAAAGTAACTAACTCTCTTTTTAAAAACATATATATAAAAAAATTTATGTTTTCATTTGCTCATACGCATGTCCCGAAACATCAGGTCATTCAGTGCAACTGCTATAAAACATTTACAACAATATTTTAAAAACTTGTACTAAATATAAAATGTTTGATTGTTCTTTTGTTAGCTAGCTAGCAAGATATCAGCCTGTTAGCATTGTTTTAAAATATTGTCATTCGGTATAACCAAAAGTGTCATTCGGTAAAACCGAAATTTTGGTTGAAACCGAATGACTTTTTTGGTGACAAATCTTGTAAAAAAAAATGACAAAAGCAGTGTTAATTGATTATAAAAACCACATAATCTCATTGTTAACACTTAATAAAACTATTCATTATATCTCCATTATGCTTACAAAAACGTTAAGGTACAAAAACCTTATTCGTCAATGACCCGTATGTAAACAGTAACTGTAAATGTAACAGTCTGTAATCTGATTATGAGCATTTTAAAATGTTATATAATCTAATTACAAGTACTAAATTACGTAATCCAGATGTAATCAGTTACTATCCAGCATTGTTTAATAGAATGTTATTCCAATCATATTTGACCTGCTGACTGCTTTTGCTCAATTGTGTACTATAGTTTCACATATTATTTTTATGCGTTTACACAGCAGTATGCTTCTATTCCAATCCGAACACAGTCTTTCATCGAGTCTCTTTCTCTCATCTTGTGTCTTAGATTTCGTTCAGCATGGATCCCACACAACACACAGCTCTTTGTGTCTCCCCATTACAGCCATGTTATCTCTTCCATGCTTTCATCCCACTCAGATGAGATTCCGGTTGCATTTTATTTCAATAACGAAACTTGGTTCTGATATATATACACCTCCAAATCAGGCTCAAGGTCACTGCCTACGTCCTTCTTTCATTATGCAACGGCCGCAGAAAGTGTTCAGACGTAAATCACACTTACAAATGTGTGAATGTCATTGCACTAGAAAACTACATTAAAATGAACTAGTGAAGACATAAAGGTTTTTCATGCATTAGAATGGATTTAACCTAAAAATGTTGATGTGTTCGTTATTTTATCATTTAAAAATCTAAAGTGCTTTGATGTTTTGTATTCAGTGCAATGACATTTAAGTGTTGTTCTACCGCCGCTGTATGTCAGATATTTGATTATATCAGAAAGAAACGATCGAATAGGAGTCTTAAATATAGTCCGGAGGTTGTTTACACGCGAGCGTCATCATCAGACCTGGTTTGGGATTTGACCTCTTCGGTATGGAGCGGTGTGTGTTTCTGTGTCTGTCCACACAGATGTACTTCACATCAGTTCTTCTCTTGTAAAACAAGGCAGTGAATTCCTCCTCGTCACTTTGAAAGAGATTTTCAGATAAACCTTCAAAAGGTTCACGTCAGATGAAGACGCCTGCTGTTCTCTGACATTTTTAGCACAATAACAAAAGATGAATGTGTTACGAAATGCAGAAAATGCAAAAGAACCATTTTTATTTCCAAGATTTCTGAATTTAACATGCAGCATATTGAGGTCATATGACAGTGTCACATAATACTGTTTTTTAAACATTTGTTGTTGCATGCATATTCTGTACATTATTCACTTCCATTATGGCATCAAACAGCTTGTATAACAAACATAATAATATTAACTATTTGCATGGACAAATATGACAGTTACATCATGTTTTAGATTCAGCAAATGAGAATGGATCAGGGTTACTGGTCATTTGATGGTCATTATGTCTGTCTAACAGTAAAGTGTGTTTGTTGTCTCTCTTCTTGGCTCACCATGTGGAAACTTTAGGGTAATGTGGCCAAGAGAGTGTGACCCACCTCTCATAAATTGTAAGTGCAGACTCGTGCACACGCGCTCGGACAGACGCTCAAGTGTTGGGGAGTAACTAACTTAGCAACACTAAGCCAGTATAGTGTGACAGTAGCTGAACGGTTTGAGGGAGGGTTTGAGCACTGTTTCAGAATGAAAAACAAGCATACTACTTACTGAATACTGCACACAATACTGCATGGCTGGAAATACAATATAATATACATAACTATGTTTTCAGAAGACCTTACATAATGAACCGTTTCTATCAACATACACCGTGGGTCCCCTTACATCGAATTCACCATTTTGCACCGCCCTGTTTCCACACACAGTAGCCCTAAACGGACAAACTGCTCTTCAGAGCGCCTTTGCTTGACTGGCTACTCTCTGCTGTCTCGGATGACGATGTCTTTGTCCTGTGTCAGCCACCGTAGCTTCTCAATGTGCTTCGAAAGGGAGGGGAAAGCGGTGGACTGAGTCGTTGGTTGTAATTCGCAACCTCACCGCACTGCACCTTTGAATAATAGTTAATAGGGGTGGGCGATATATCGGTAGACGCGATTAACCGGTAGAAATTTGCCAAGCTTATCATTTGCATGTGTTTTTAAGCATTGCTGTTTAAAACAAGTGATTTTAAACCAATATGCAGCACAAGAGGTGGTTTCTGAGTGCTGTCTGTTCATAGAGCATGTGAGTACTGAACTGAGTTCTTTTTGCCGCCAAATTGGGCTTGAACGGTCAAATACAGACACTTCTATGTCAAAATGTCCATCTTTGTGAGTATCCTCGTAAACAGTCATTTATGTCTGAAATGAATGTAAACAGTTTAGAAAGAAAACACATGTGTTTCAGTATATTGGATCCATGTATTCGGTCTTAAAGTGACAGCAGCCTAATAAACCTGCTGCTAAATTTGTCATTAATGTTAATCAAACAACAAAAGACAAAGAGAAAATCACTCACTGCTCTTGGCTGAATAACTTTTATAACTTTAATAAGAATAAATGTATATTTAATTTACACAGTGAAGACTATGCAGTGTTTTTTGTACATTTAATTCTTATTTTTAGTGCTTTAAGTTTTTCAGGTTGGTCTATTTCAGTTGTGTCTTTGATCTATTGTAGTTTTGTCCTATTGCTTGTAATTAGTTTCGTTGTTCTTGTTTACAGAGTGTACCCCTATTAGTAATTAAAACAGTACACAAATACTACACGTATACTTAATTTCAACCATTAGTATGCCATGTTGTTGTCAACTTGATTCTAACTATTTGAATATATATACTGAGTGTGTGACCCTTGACCACAAAACCAGTCATAAGTCGCACGGGTATATTTGTAGCAATAGCCAACAATACATGGATTGTTGGCTATTGCTGTAACAATAATTATGGTTCAAAATTATCGATTTTTTTTTTAATGCCAAAAATCATTAGGATATTAAGTAAAGATCATGTTCCATGAAGATATTTTGTAAATTTCCTATCGTAAATATATAAAAAATTGATTTTTGTGAGAGGATATGCATTGCTAAGGACTTCATTTGGACAACTTTAAAAGCGATTTTCTCAATATTTTGATTTTTTTGCACCCCCAGATTCCAGATTTTCAAATATATATATATA
>RJVU01057277.1:1669099-1689788 GCA_003731715.1 Anabarilius grahami
TATATAAATATGGTATTTTTAATATAAAAACACTTTTAAATAAAATATAAATAAGTATTTATTAATAGTATTTCTATCTCTGTGCTCTTAGTGTTCATCAACAATTGATTCTCCTGAGCAATTTTACAAGAAACATGCAACACAGTTACTTGAAACATCAATGAGGTCTCACAAGCTATAAGAGAGCAATCTTTTTAGCACTTTTTTGCATGTGAACAGCACAAGATGTTGAATAATTCAGCCTATAGTAACGACACACACAGTATGAGGTGTTATGGGTAATCACCCCTCCCTTCAACTGGCATGCACTTTGTTTAGCCTTTGAGTGCCAGAGCAGTTAGTTATGTTAATGAGTCTCCTCTACTTTAATGTATTGAATAGAGCAGCGGTTGATTGGCTAGGAGCCACGCAGTGGGCGTGACCTGGGCGGTGACATCAGACAGCACAGACAGTGAGAGAGAGAGAGAGGGAGGCGTGGAGACTTTCTAAATCCCATAACCCATCTGGAGTCCATCTGTGCCTCGCTGGCGGTGGGAAGGACTCGGACTGCAGCGCTCACATATGTGAGAGAGTTTGAGACACATGCCTCACATATGAACGAGCGACCATCTACACCTGAGTGATTTACATTGTTTGGAATAAGACACGAGCAGGAGCGGACTATCGTAGAGAGGAGGTGAGCTTCATCTGTGTGTGTTTCACGTCCACTAGATTTGGATGTTTTCTTTCCAAATCCTGCATTCCAGATCTGCAGATATGATGTGTTTGTGTTTTTAAGAAAAGAATAACCACATCTTCAACATACAGTAGTAGTACTATGGTACTTTTATGTGTGGATTAAAGCGTCTGTGGAGACTACAAACCTTTGAGAATGTGCCATGGAAAACCGTGATATCCTTTATTATTAGAATTACCGTACATGAATTTCATTGGCATGGTTTATATCAAATATACCATCACTTTACTATGGTATTGCTTACAGAGAAATGAAATATGTTAATCATTCAGTACCATGGTATCATATACAATTTAGTAATGGTTTAAAAATACACACATGCACTGCTATCATAGTCCATCTGGTTAGTGCGTCTAAATTATTACATTAATGTGTTAGTATATATGTCATATTATTATTATTATTATAATACTATATGATTAAAATTATAATAATATGAATGGGGTTAAATTAATGCAAATTTACTTTGTTGTTTTTTATTCATACACTGTAAAAAAAGAATCATTGGTTTAACTTAAAAAAGTAAGTTTGCCTGTTCATTGAAATGAAAAAATTGAGTTAATGCAATGAAGGCGATTGGTTTAATCAACAGAAACTCAAAATATTATGTTATCTGAACCACATTAATTATTGAAATTGATTTGACAAAAGAAAAAATGTTGTGTTAATGAATCATGGAAAACCTGGAATAATCAGAGAATTTTCAAATAAATAGTGATTTTTGGTCAGTCATGGAAATGAATAACATCATGGAAAGTGTTTCTGCTCCACTCTAAAATATTTCATCATCTAGAACTGTGTGTAATCTCTATAAAAATACTTTTTGGGTCCCGGATCCACGTGGCAGAAGCTTCAGGTGTGATGAACCGTGCTGAGATGCCAGCTGGAGGAGAGAGTTTGAGTTTTAACTACAGCGTCATTAAATGAACCTGCTTTAGCTCTCCTTTAACTTGAATTCACTTTCATGTGGGAATGGATGGACAGATCAATCAATGAAACAATTAGGAATTAAAAGGTTAACGATTCAGAAAGACAGATGTGTTGTTGCTCAGCAGACTCAATCTAAGATCCCTCAGGAGAAATAAAAACTTGTTGTCATGCAGTAAGAATATAGTGCTGTAAATCATGTTTGAGATATTGTAGACTTTTGAAACTCATTGTACTTCAGGAGAAGGTTTTGAGATGTTAAGAGGTCTTCTCAGGACTGACGTCCGTCTCTGAGTGTTTCTGTGTGTTTCTGCAGCTCTGCTGTGTGTCACTTTAACACAATCTACAGCCACGTTCTGACAGACACACAGCAGAGGACGACTGCACACCGTCATCCTGACAGCACACTGTGTGTGTGTATGTGTGTGTGTGTGTGATTTTGTTTCTTTTTTCCCTGTAGACTTGCTGTCTGCTTTTCTGTACAAACTCAGAGCTTTGGACTGGAATCCAGCTAGTGCCTAAAGCACATTTTATCTCCATTTTTAGTGTTTTATCTCATTACTTTGCTTAAGACACTTACAAAATGACTGTACCTTAGTAGAGTGATGGTATTAGTTCATAATACTATAGTATAGTATTACAGTTCAAAAGATTGGTGTTGCACTTGGTATGTTTTTGAAAGAGTCTCTTCTGCTTTCCAAGGCTGCATTTATTTGATCAAAAATACATCAAAAATTTTGAAAAATTATTACTATTTAGAATAGCTTTATTCTATTTGAATATATATTAAAATGTAATTTATTTCTGTGATCAAAGCTGAATTTTCAGCATCATTACTCCAGTCTTCAGTGTCACATGATCCTTCAGAAATCATTCTAATATTCAAAATGAATGCATCCTTGCTGAATCATATTTTTAATTAGATTTTATTTTATATGTTCTGTTTTCGGTTTAATTTTAGTAATTTTGCTGTGTGCATTTTTATTAGTGTCTTTTTAGTTTTTTTTTATGAAGTTTTAGTTTATGTACTTAGTTATTTTAGTACTTCAACAAATTAATTTTAAGTTTTAAGATTTAAGTTAATGATTATATATATATATAATGATTTCTGAAGGATCATGTGACACTGAAGACTTTGATCACAGGAATAAATTACATTTTACTATATATTCACATAGAAAACAGCTATTTTAAATTGTAAAAATATTTCAAAATTTTTTTTATTGTATTTTTGATCAAATAAATGCAGCTTTGGTGAGCTGAAGAGACTTAAAACATTAAAAACATAATCTTTTCATGGTACTTTAAGTTTGAATACCTAAGTACATCTAAAATGTGCCTTTACAATACAAACAGACATAAATATATATCATGGTACATGGTACTCATGAAGAACTGTTGTATATGAATATGATGAGCCCGTGTCACACACACACACACACACACATCGATAGAGCAGCTGTTGAGTAACGCTGAAGGCAGGAAGTTCCACATTAGCTCTGCTGAAGCAACGCTAACTGTCGTCTTGTCATCAGGACAGCAACGGATCCGACCGATTAGCCTTAAAACAACCGTTTTACTGTTGCGTGTGATGGAGGTGTGTGTGCGGCCGGCGCTCAATCACACCATTGTCCCGCTTCACTCCCACTCGCCGTTAAAACCTTTGACCTCCTGTGTGGTCTGAGAGTCTGTCGGACATCAGAACGGTCACGAGTAGCCCTAGTGAAGACGTAGCGCTGGGTGGCTTGTGCTCGATGACCCCGAACAGCACTTTGTGGAGGCCCTCAGGGGCCCTGAAGGAGTCCAGCTAGAGACGTTTTGTCTTTAAGGGCACAATAATTAGAGAAGATCTAACGGAGCTTGTATGTGAGAGCGATGGTATCAGAAGCATGGTACTTACTATGGTACTAAATGAGTGAAGGAATTTACATCATTCTCCTAAAAGAGTAACATGGTATAAAAATAAAAAGGACAATACATTTTTTGTTAGGAATTTGTCAAACTAAAAAAAAAGTAATTTTTTGCACTAATTAATATTTTTGATTTTTATATTATTAAATTTAATTTTACATTTTAGTCATTTTGGTATGTGATTTTTATCATTATCATTATTATTATTTAAAAATTTAGTTTAACTATTTTTAGTTTAAGTTTTACTAATTATGTGCTTTTGTCATTTTAAAACATTTATATTTAACTTTATTTTTTAGTTTTATTTCAGTTTTAATTTATTTTTAGTTCTTCGACTTTATCTTTATCTTATTTGTGGCAAACTTTTCTTGAAAAAGCAATTTTAGTATGATTTACTGTACTAATTAATATTTTAGATATTTTTGTATTTGTTTTAGTCATTTTGGCAAATGCTTTTATCATTANTATATATATATATTATTATTATTATTATTTTAATATTTCTGTTTAAATTTATTTTTAGTTTAAGTTTTAGTAATTTTATTATGTGCTTTTGTCATTCTTTATTTTTAATTTTATTTCAGTTTTAGTTTTAGACTTAGTAATTTAATTTTAGCTTTTGCATTTGTGACTAACTTTTGCATCTAATATTTATATTTTATTTTATTTCAGCCATTTTTTAAAGATTTTTCTGTCAAACTTTTCTTGAAAAAGTCATTTTAGTATGATTTATTGTACTAATTAATATTTTGAATTTGCTTTTATTTTTATATTTGTACTTTTATTTTAAGTTTTACTTATTTTGGTATGTGCTTTTATCAATATCATTATTATTAATATTATTATTTTTTTAATATTTCTGTTTAACTTTATTTTTAGTTTAAGTTTTAATCATTTAATTCTGTTCTTTTGTCATTTTAATACATTTATATTTAACTTTATTTTTAATTTTATTTCAGTTTTAGTAATTTAATTTTAGTTCTTTGACTTTAACTATTGCATATAATATTTATATTTGATTTTATTTCAGCCATTTTTTTAAATAGTTTTAGTTAACAATAACAACACTGACAAGTATCGGTTAGTACTTTGATACACACCATGGTACTGTTTGATTTACCATGGCATTTAAATGCTACAGAATTCATGTCTCCATAAGTGGCAGATATATAGTTTAGATTTCGCCGACAGCATGTTGTACATCTGGACTCGAGTGTTTGTTCTCCCACGCGTTCAGCATCAGGCCTGAGACGTGATGCAGCTGGTACAGGATAGTTTTGGCTGGAAACGGGACTGGAGACCCTGCTTACATCAGAGCAGAGAAACACTGACATTAACACTTCAACAGGCTCTTATCGAGTCAGCTTGATCTCTGTGTTTCTAAAATCAAGGGGAATGAGCCAATCAGAGCAGCCGTTGAGTGATTGATAACCCGGACAATCAATTAGTCCCGCAGAGGTCAGAAGGGCAGCAATTCAATGAGCAGATGCTTCCGATGAGCCGAAGGACAGTGAGACACACACACACACACCAGATGACACACCAGTTAACGGATATTACTGTTATCATCAGTTTGTCAATAACTGTTTCCTTCACTTAATCATGCAAATGTGCATCTAAGTGTGTGTGTGTGTGTAAAAGTGTGAAATCCTTCTCAATAAAAAGCTGTAAATGCAGTCTGAGTTCATGCTGAAAACAAGCAAAAATATCTGGTGACAGAAGTATATTTTTGAGGTATTTTCTCTGAAAATGTCTTGGTATGTGAAGCAAGTCAATGCATTTTGCTTTTGAATGTAAAATAAGACCAAAATACTGTACTATAGTATTTCAGTGTTTTTCCAAGGTATCTTGAAAAATACCATGGTAGTTTTTGTTTTTTTTGTGTACCATGATATTGGTTTTGATAGTGTAATATGGAAACTACTCAAGCAAAGTTTAAAAAAATCACTATTTTGATGGTATTTCGTTGAACAATTTGGGGGTCAGTACGTTTTTTTTTTTATAAATTAAGACTTTTATTTAGCAAGGACACATTAAATTGATCAAAAGTGACAGTAAAGACTTTCTTTTGATCAAAGAATCCTGTAAAATATAATGTATCACAGTTTCCACAAAAATCTGAAGTTGTTTTCAACATCGATAATAATCATTAATGTTTCTTGAGCAGCAAATCAGCATATTAGAATGATTTCTGAAGATTTCTGATGATGCTGAAAATTCAGCTTTGATCGCAGAAATAAATTATATTTTACAATATAATCACATAGAAAACAGCTATTTTGAGTTGTAAAAATATTTCACAATTTTTACTGTATTTTTGATTATATAAATGCAGCCTTGGTGAGCAGAAGAGACTTCTTTCAAAAACACAAAAAAATCTTTCCGACCCCAAACTTTTGAACAGTGGTGTATATCACGGTATTTATAGTTTAATGACCTATTAAGTACATCTCAATGTACCTTTACAATACAGAAGATCTAAAAGTACCAATAAATCAGTTTCTAATTAATGAATGAATTGAATTTGAATAATCTGTATCAGTCTGGCAGGTCAATGAATGGAGTCTCAGACTATAAATGAAGTTGAAGTGAGTGGCGTTGATGAGCTCAGGGTCGAGGCGTGATGTTTTAATTGAAAAGCTGAGAGGATTTAATGTGTGCAGGCGGACGCAGCGACGTGTCTTTTGCTCTGTTGTCAGGATACACGAGGCTTCGACCTGTTGCATGCGCTGCGAGAGAGCAGCAGATGTGTGTGTGTGTGTGTGTGTGGACTGATAGGCACCAGGTGCAGCTTTTGTTTTGCGTTTCTTTCTTTAACTCTCCCTCCTCCTCCCTCTCCTCCTGTCAAACTCCTATTTTCCTCCCTCCCTCCCCACAGGAACTTTTTACTGCTCAGATGTTGCTCTTACAGAGACTTAATAGAGATATATCAGTTATGTTTCTTCAACTTCAAATAAAATAGATTTAAATGAACACAGAGAGCAGCTCAGATCATAATGAGTGTCTGAGATGCTGTTGAGATCATTTTATAAATGCATTTTATTATTTGCGTTTAGTATTATTTTTGCTGTTTGCGACCCATCAGAACAGTGTCCGGATTCAAGGAAATAAAGATAAATTCCATTTTCAGCAAAAAGTCATGTCACATGCATAATCATGACCAATCATCGTTTACATTAGCGATCATTGGTGTGACTTCAGAGAACTCGAGCACATCACAATAGTAGTAGTAATGTGTATTATTATTTATATGTATGTAATTACAACAATTTATTTGAAACAACCCAGTTGTTATATATCATTTTAAACAAAGACAGTCCAGGATTTTAAAACAAATTTGTGCCTCATGTTCACAAACAAATCTTTTAGAGTTGCATTAAAAATGTCTTGATGTTTCATTATAGGTTGTAGATAGATCCAGAAATGAATTGAGAATGCCTGAACAATTCCTGAATTTGAATTCAATTTGAATTTGAGGTGACAAACAGGATGCAGAATTGCAATATGAATTTGTGTAATTAATTTAATAATGTTATTATTAAATTAATTAATTATGTAAATAAGGTAATTCATTTAAATTAATTGAAATTGATATCACTTTTAATGGATGGATGGATGGATGATAAATGGATGGATAGATGGATGATAGATGGATGGATGGATGGATGATAAATCGATGGATGGATAGATGGATGATAGATGGATGATAGATGGATGATAAATCGATGGATGGGTGATGGATGGATGATAGATGGATAGATAGACGGATGGATGGATGGATGGATGGATGATAGATGGATGGATAGATGGATGATGGATGGATGATAGATGGATGGATAGATGGATGGATGGATGGATGGATAGATGAATGGATGGATGGATGATAAATGGATGGATAGATGGATGATGGATGGATGGATGGATGGGTAGATGGATGGATGATAAATGGATGGATAGATGGATGATAGATGGATGGGTGGATGGATGGATAGATGGATGATAGATGGATGGGTGGATAGATGGATGATAGATGGATGGGTGGATGGATGGATGATAAATGGATGGATAGATGGATGATAGATAGATGGATGATAAATGGATGGATGGATAGATGGATGATGGATGGATGGATGGATGGATGGATGGATGGGTAGATGGATGGATGATAAATGGATGGATAGATGGATGATAAATGGATGGATAGATGGATGATAAATGGATGGGTGGATGGATGGATGATAAATGGATGGATAGATGGATGATGGATGGATGGATGGGTAGATGGATGGATGATAAATGGATTGATAGATGGATGGATGGATGGATGATGGATGATGGATGGATGATAAATGGATGGATAGATGGATAGATGTATGGATGGATGGGTATATGGATGGATGGATGGGTAGATAGATGGATGATGGATGGATGGGTAGATGGATGGATGATGGATGGATGGATGATAGATGGGTGTATGGATGGATGGATGGGTGTATGGATGGATGGATGAGTGGGTGGATAGATGGATGGATGGATAGATGATGGATGGATAATAGATAGATAGATGATAGATAGATTTTTAAATGAGTAGTTTTATATTTTTCCATCATTTTTATTTTGATTATGCATTGCAATGCTTCATGGGATTGTAGTTCTTTCTCTGACTAAAGCTGTTAAGTTAACAGTCTTTATCTTTCTGTCCAATTTTTAAAATACTTTTTTTGCTTCAAATCAAAGTTTGTGGTGTTATGATTGGCTTATAATGCTTTAACAAAGACTTTTTAGAAATCCCTATGAGAGAAATGAATGAAAAAAACACTTCAGGAACCAGAGCTGCTGAAAAAATGGGCGGGCACTAAATATACAAAATATTCCTAACCTTTTCTTAAGCATTTAAGAAGATTTTTATTCTGAATGTCTCGTGAATCCAGAGCCCTGATCTAGAGGAGACGCTTGTGAGATCACCAGGGTCTTTATTTGTCCTCAGGAGAAACATCTGAGAAGCAGAAAAATCTACATTTGCTCTCCATTTAATGTCTAGATAGAAACAGTTGAGGAAATTTGGTTAGTGGTTTTTCTTCTGCGGTGGGATTTGGACACAGGTGACTGTTGGAGACTCCAGCTGTCCGTTCGCACCCCCATCAGCTCCATATGGTGGAAGAACAGAAGGAGACGGAGGGGGAAGGGGAACAGAAACATCCGTCCCAGCTCTTTCTCTTTCTTTCTCTCTCACACACATAATGATCTGATAGCTTAACCCTTTTGTGTCCGTGGTTGGAAGGGTTTGTTTTGCTGATGTGAGGCTGGAGGCGGTGCGGCTCTCTGCGCTATTGTCCTGCTCTCTTTAAATGATTTCTAAACACTCGGTTTGGCCGCATTGAAGCGCTTTTAATGGAAATTCATATATCATTTTAAACAAAGACAGGCCGGGCTTTTAAATCAACTCTGTGTGCCTCAATGTTTAACGTTTTGGGGGAGTAAACCTCTTTCAGATGGGTTTGGTTATATTCTCAGAGTCGGCACATGTGTTCACAACCAAATGAGATGTTTTAGGAGAAATCAGGGATATATTCATATCCATCTTCTTGTCAGAAACCATTACTGACTGTAAAGGTTCCTGAGTTGAATCAAAAAGTTCTTGATGTTTCGTTATAGGTTGTAGATAGATCCAGAAATGAATTGAGAATTCCTGAACAATTTGAATTTAAATGGATGGATGGATGGATGGATGGATGGATGGGTGGGTGGATAGTTAGATGGATGGATGGGTGGATAGTTAGATGGATGGATGGATGGATGGATGGATGGGTGGATAGTTAGATGGATGGATGGATGGACGGATGGATGGGTGGGTGGATAGTTAGATGGATGGATGGATGGATGGATGGATGGATGGGTGGATAGTTAGATGGATGGATGGATGGACGGATGGATGGGTGGATGGATAGTTAGATGGATGGATGGGTGGATAGTTGGATGGGTGGATAGTTAGATAGATGGATGGATGGATGGATGGATGGGTGGATAGATGGATGGATGGATGGACGGATGGATGGATTGATGGGTGGATGGATGGATGGATGGTTGGATGGATAGATGGGTGGATAGTTAGATGGATAGTTAGATGGATAGTTAGATGGATGGATGGATGGATGGATGGATGGATGGGTGGATGGGTGGATAGTTGGATGGATGGATGGATGGGTGGATAGTTAGATGGATGGATGGATGGGTGGATAGTTAGATGGATGGATGGATGGATGGATGGATTGATGGACGGATGGATAGTTGGAGGGATGGATGGGTGGATGGATGGATGGATGAGTGGGTGGATGGATGGGTGGGTGGATAGTTAGATGGATGGGTGGATGGATGGATAGTTGGATGGATGGATGGATTGATAGGTGGATAGTTGGATGGATGGATGGATGGGTGGATGGTGGATGGATGGGTGAATGGATGGATGGATGGATGAGTGGGTGGATGGATGGATGGATGGATGAGTGGATGGTTGGATGGATGGATGGATGGGTGGATGGATGGATGGATGAGTGGGTGGATGGATGGATGGATGGTTGAGTGGATGGTTGGATGGATGGATGGATGAGTGGGTGGATGGATGGATGGATGGATGGATGGATAGATGGATGGATAGTTGGATGGATGGGTGGTTGGATGGATAGTTAGTTGGATGGATAGTTAGTTGGATGGATGGATGGATGGATGGATGTATTGTTTTGCATTATGGACTTTTATGTCTCAAGCTGTTTTTATGGAAGGTCATGTTCTCTGTGATGATCCTGTGATTAAACATATGATCATGTAGTTGTTTGTTCCTTTTTTAGTTTAAAGCAGTTTATCACAATCTATTAGAGGTTTGACGACAGCATGAGTTGAGTCAGGTGACCAGCTATTGGCAGTGCCATTTAATAGCTGTAATGCTCTTTTTTTCAGCTTTATGAGTGTGAGCCGGGGCTGTGACAGGTGGCAGTCAGAGGAAGCTGCTCGTTTGCTGTTAGCAGATCAATATTGATCCGCACAGATATATCTCAGAGCTAACAGACCCGTGTACTCTCCCGCACGGATCCGCACCGCAGCTGTGCGTTCACCGGCAGGAGGAAGTGTGTTTATTGTGTGTGTGTGTGTGTGCTGGACTCAGGTGGAAGGCAAGGATGCTTTCAATTCACTGACTGATAACCAAAGTCTCCACACCTGCCATGTGTCCCTGAGACCTCAAAAAACACTTGTATCAACAGTTAGAATATTTTTATAAGCATTACGCATAATTATACATAAATGCATAAAATATGCATAAATAAAACAATAATGTTTTTGCATTCATGCATGGGCATATTTTATGCATTTATGCATAACTGAAATAAAAAATATAGTAACATTTGATTTGTTTATGCATAAATGCATAAAATATGCATAACATGCATATGCATAAACATAAATAAAATAGTAATACTTTTGCATTTAAGCATATTATGCATATTTTATGCATATTATGAATAAACATAAATATGACTGTTTTTGAAGAGCAGGGCAGCCAGTTTATGCAAATATATTTATATTCAGTAGAATTTAACGATATGCACACACAGTTGATAAAATAATAAGAATTGTTATTATAAACAATATTTAAACAAAAAAAATAAAATATTTGATAATAATATGGTTGATTTAAAAACTTCTGGCTTTATTGATAATCTGAAAATGACCGTGATATTTTGATCTGCAATATCTTATAATGAACGTGAGTTGAATCAGAATCAATGTGATTTTAGAGTCTCAAACTTATTTTAGAGTCTTTACTAGTGAAACTGTACAGTGTCAGTAGTTCTCCACAGGTGTGATGATAATCTCTGCTAACAGACGGAGGATATGGGAGGGTTTGTGTACATCCTATGGTGTGGCACAAACCCAAATGGCTGGGCTTCCTGTTTCTCCCAGTCCTTCCCGCGTTCCCACTTCCTGCCTCCTAGGAAGGAAACAGGTGTACATGGAAGAAGAAAAAAAGATGGCATATGATTTTTCAGTCAGGCATTAAGAGGGGCAGCCTGAAGGACCCGGAGCGGGGCTCAGGTGTGCTCACAAACCACAAGATTTGTCTATGTGTCCGTGCAAAAGTGTGTCACACCTGTGACTGCGGCACTTTCGATTAGTGCATTAAGATGATGATTCTGAGGCTCACAGTCACAATAAAAGCACATTTAAAAGAGAATGACATTCAGTGCAATAAATGAAACAAGCTTAAATTACAGATTACAACTGTATTTTATTTTCTTCATGCAAAAAATTATTGCTTTTTTCCGTTGATTTGAAGCATGTCAACATTTGTCACAATTCTTTTGTTTATATGAGATTGATTTCAGTAAATGCAATGAGCCTGAACTGCAATGTAACAGTTTATTTTCTTTATGCAAAATATAATTGCTTTGATTTTGAAACGTGATTAGTCATATTTCTTCTTTTATGAGATTCACTGTAAAAAAAACAACAAACGGAATACAATGCAATTGTCGTTTACAATGCAAAATATCATTGCTTTTTTTCTCATTTCCACGGTTTTATTTCTATTTTATATATTTTTTAGTGATTTTATTTTTTTTATAATTTAATGCACTACACAACACAAACAAATAGAGTAATGTATATTTGTAAATGTATATTTTACAGTAGTATAGTATATAAACTAGGGTTGTCGAATCGATTAATCACGATTAATCATATCTAAAGAAAAAATTTGTGTTTATAGAATATATATGCGTGTATATTTTATATATATGTGTGTGTGCATGTCTGTATACACACATATATAAACACAAACTTTATTTTAGATGTGATTAATCGTGATTAATCGATTTGACAGCACTAAATAATCAACATAATAGCATATTAAATATATCTGACACAACATTTTAAAGGATTTCTTGACAATTGGGCATAGATTGCACTCAGCTCTTCTGCTATGTGTCGGACTCCTTCAATATGTCGTCTGTGTATTGCGACTGCAATGAAACGTACAAAGCTCTATAACAATCCCATTAAAAGCCGCCTTACTTTTCATTGTTAAGTGGAGAGGCCCATTTAAAAACTATACGGCGTAATCCCTCATGGAGAAATGCATTCACTGCATTAGTTTCCCATGAATAAACATTAAACAAAACGCGCTTTTCAACCGGAGAAGCCCCGTCCGCCTATGAAAAGTCGTCTGGTAAGAAGCGTTTCATGACCTTTGACAACTCGATCTGTGTGGGTCTATTAGCCGCCTTTGTAAAAGCGTCTTCCGCGGTCTGATATACTCGAAATGAGGCCGATAGCTTCTCTCACGGCTCTTTTAGAACAACAGCACCTCTGATCTACGACTTTTGGGCCTGGTGGTCCATTCAAAAGCAGAAAGTATGCGTTTAGCCCTTGACGGCTTTTGTGAAGCCTAGTTAGCAAGCGTGAAATGGCCCGATTCTCCATTCTTAAGCAGCCTCAATGATCACCCTTTCTTTCCCAAGGACAAAACCTGGTTCATTTGCACTTCAGCTGCCGGGACTCCACGGTTCTTAAACAAGGGCAGAAAACATCTGGTGTGCACCAGAAAGGAGATGATGATGGGTTTAGTATGGGTGTGAGGGTTAAGATTAGAAATGTATGCCACTTTTAGAGGTTTGGGCTCAATTGGATTGTCGAGGTCTCTTTAAACACGAATTGCATATCAATGCATGAGACACATTGTGTGCTTAGAAATATCCAAATTCAGTCGTTTGCATTTGTGCTTCTGTTAATGATTGTAGAGATGATGAACTTTTGGTGCCTGTGCAAGATGGAAACGGTTAAGAAATGAGAGGATCGAATTCTTTCTTTTATGTCAGACCAAATGAGATCAGAGATGTTCTTATTGGATTTTAATGGAAATCTTGACATGAACAAACAGGAACCTTCGTGATTACAAAGAAAATAAGTGATGCGTCAATGTCCTGTCTCTGGCTCTGGTTTTCAGACAGCTCAGAGAAGAACGTTCCTGCCATGCCCGGATCCCCAGTGGATGGAAAGACTCATTCCAGACCAACCGTCTCCGTCATGCCCCCTCTGCCCTCCATCAACCCCAGCGGACCTCGTCCGGCAGCGTTCTCCACCACAGCATGTGAGACTCATTCAAACCTGCATGCTATCTGTACTATATAGTATGTGACATTGGCATACCATACTACTTTTTCCATTGGCACAGTATTTGAATTTTCAACATGAATGGAATAACTGAAAAACCTATTGCATTTCCAAATTTGCAGTATGTAGTATGCATTATGCGATGTGCTTCACTTGACCTTCCATTCCCAGAGTGATGAATAAACCAGAATTGATTACAGCCTAAGTCATGTGACAACAATATGGCATACAAGTTGTTTGAAATTTTAATTGTGGAATCATGCATTTTGTTCCGTGTACTATTTTTAGGATTAGGATTGTCAGTAATGGTGTTCACAACGGTGTCACACAAACAGCATGTGACAAAGACCTTTGTGTATGTGTGATAGGATGTCCTGATACTGAATCTTAGTACATACTCAAAAAAAAATAACCCAAAAAACAAAACTTAAACCTAAATAGTAATAAAAACCTTAAATTAAAACCTTAAACGAAAATGAAAACTGAAAACCAATCTCATTTAAAATAAGCATAAAAACTATACTAGTATATAAATGTGTTTTCAGATCATTGCTAACATTATCACAAGCCTAACCACATTCCCTGTTTGTGCAGTGACCAATGGGATCAATCATTCCCCGCCGATGCTCAACGCTGTTCCCTCGCCGCCTCAGCGCTACAGCAACGGGCCGTCATCATCATCTTCCTCTTCGCTGGCCAATCAGCAGCTTCCAGCCACCTGCGGCGCGCGGCAGCTGAGCAAACTCAAGCGCTTCCTCACCACGCTGCAGCAGTTCGGCAACGACATCTCGCCCGAGATCGGAGAGAGCGTCCGAAACCTGGTGCTCGCTTTGGTGGTACGTCTATAACATACATGTCTGCATGAGCAGAGTTTGGTCGTATGTGGAAGGGTTTAACAAGCGTCTTTTTTCCCACAGAATTCCACCGTCACCATTGAAGAGTTTCACTCTAGACTGCAAGAAGCCACAAACTTCCCCTTAAGGCCATTCGTCATACCGTTCTTAAAGGTAAATTGCCAGTAAAAGAGTAGTTGTGCTAAAAAATTCCCATTAAGTTATGAAAATGTTGTTTCTGAATGTTCTCTTGAGTTTTTAACCCTTTAAGCCCTGAAGGCATTTTTAAAATAGTTTTCTTGCATACAAAAACTCAAGTTTAGTCAAAGTCCAAAACAATTATGCTTGTTGTATTCTACTCCATGAGACCTTTCAAATGACATATGACACATGACTATCTGAGCTTTATGATTTTTTTTTACATATTACAGTACATCAGTGGTCTCAAACTCAATTCCTGGAGGGCCACAGCTCCAACCAGCTCCAACTCACACCTGTTTGGAAGTTTCTAGTAATCCTGAAGACTTGATTAGCTGGATCAGGTGTGTTTGATTAGGGTTGGAGCAAAACTGTGCAGAGCTGTGGCCCTCCAGGAATTGAGTTTGAGACCACTGCAGTACATAGTACAAAAAGTAGTGACAAATTGGGTCCCCTTCCTGAAATCTGGTCTCCATTAGGACCCCAAGCGATCCCATTGGCTGCATCCGAAAACCTAGGCAGCTGACTTGCTGCCTCGCTGCCCTATCAGGCAATGACTTGTAAGGCATCGTTTGTGCATGAAGGCACCTGATTTTGGACAGACTTCTGAGGTATATACTTAGGATGATCATTAACTGACAGTTTGGGGAGACCCGATTTCGAGGGAGGACCCAGTGTACACTTACGTTTTAAAGAGTTAAATGTTTCAAAAACCAAGTTATGTGAACGTTAAGGAAACATTATTAAAGACCAGATAACTTACCAGAAAACAAATGTTCAGGAAGAACTTTGAAAAAACGTTGCTTGAATGTTAGGCAAAGTTCAAAAAGCGTTCCCTGTTAGCTGGGACATTAAAACACCATTAAAGCCAATAAAAAAAATCTTTTGGGGATATTATTATACATGTGAAGCTGCTTGAATTCGACGTTTTTCAAATACCATGCATGACAGGGATGATTAACAGAGAAAGTGTAAGGTATCTAATATTTCCTTTGGTAATTTATGGAGCAGACTGAGACTTCCGAGAATTCCAGGCGGTCGGAAGTGTGAAACACGACTATAAACCGTTGCAGGTTGTTTTTACGGGGCCTGCGCAGCATATGGAGCTCGGCAGCGGTTGACACAGTTGTCCGGGAATATTTGCCGGCGCAAAACAAGAGAACATGAATGACAGGAGGCATATGTGAGAGCAGGGCGAAGTTAATCATGTACAGAGATGTTTGTTGTACTTGTTGTAAAAAAATAGGGATTCTTGTTCTGGGTTTAGAAAACATTTTAAAGACCAGACCATCAAGTTTAATATATTCTGTGAAAACAGAATTGTTATGATTATCATCAGTACTAAATTATTTTGTGATTGTGATAGCATCATCAGTAAATCTGACAAATACAACTAAAATCAGAACCATTTATATAATTTAATACAAAATTAAGCGATACCAGATGCATTTATTCATGTTTTATTTAATAAAAGTGTTAATCACTGAATCATTTTTATTGAACTGGTTCATTGAAATTATCAAGCATCCTAGTCTTGAGCTGAATCCCAAATCACATACTTCCCTACTATATGCAAGGCGAAAAACAGTATGTGACAAAAGAAGTATGTTCCGGCAAAAAGTCCACGGATGACCTACTACTTCTGGTGAGATTCCGAAGTGTGCATATGATGGACACTTTACTATCCCATGAGACCATGGGAGAGGGTTTATGAATGGCAGTGAAGCGACTGACACTGATAGGTCACATGATAAGGGCAACATGGCGAATGTAGTATGTCCACCATTACAAAAAAAATAAGTTTATTCATTAGTATACTTCTTTAAAAAATGAAAATAAGAAAGTATATACTTAAAATTGCACTTAAGTATACTTAACTTGTACTGACAGAAAAGTGCAAGTATATTTGGCCTATACTTGTACACAGCAAAATCCCCAGAGTTAAATCAACTCTGCTCAGAGAACATATGGTCCCTCTCTATATAGAGTTAAAATAACACTGAAGCAGAGTTAAAGTTAATGAGATAATATGCTGTTTGTGAAGTTGTTTAATTAATCAGATCTTGAGAGATTTAATGTCTTTTATCTTCAGTTAAGTTCATAGGCTGTGGCTGGAAGTCAGTTGTAGTTCTTGTGTTTCTCTTCAGTGATTCTGCTTGTTAACAGCAGGTGTTCATCACTTAATTAATCACTTAATTATCTCATTAACTTTAACTCTGCTTCAGTGTTACTTTAACACCATTTAGAGAGGGACCATATGTGCTTTGAGCAGAGTTGATTTAACACTGTGTACTCAATCTTTTGAACGAGATATAATTAAAAGTATAATTAAGTATTTTAAGTATACTTGGCTTGTATATTGAGTAGCTTATTATATACTTTTTCACATAGTTTTACTTACTGTCTTATAAAGTTGTGAACTAGTTAAAGTTTACTACTGTTACACTTATAGTACACTTAAACGTATACTTTATATACTAAGAAGTGGGCCAATTTAGTCCCAAGCAGTGTTGAAATAGTACACTTGCAAGTATACTACTAGTACATTAATATTAGTATACTTACTACATAAATATACTTAAAAATGTACTTGAACATTACTTAAGTATACTTAACAAAATGAACTTGAAGCATACTTCTTTTTCAGAAGGGCAGATTACCGTCATACTACCCACATTCATACTAGATAGAACACTTTTTTAGCAGTCGTGAAGTAATTACTAATTCAAAATAAGTACCTACAGTCGCCTGCAGTCTTTGCGGTGTCATATTTTGTCGCCGCTAGTTCTTTGACGTCGGCTTGATGTGTCACGGCCTGAAAGAGAGAGATGTGTACATTAATTTATGGTTACATGAGAGAATATTTTCCCCTTGTGTTTGCCAGATGTTTTAACAGTCTGATATTCTTCATATGCTCACATTAGTAATCAAACTCACATGCTCATCATGTAAGAAATGGAGCGCTGAGTCTGTTTTGTTTCATGTCGGCGATTGTTTCTCTTCTTCATTTCCATCCTCCTGCGGCTGAAGTGTTTTTGCATGAAAGATTTATGGACTATTTTGACGAGATGTTGGTGAAAATGGCGGTCTGGAGCTGTAATAGTGAGCAGAACATGCAGTGACGCTGAGCAGATGCCTCGGGCGAAGGCTGCTTTGAGTTTTCATGCACGCCGTGGCTCCTCTGAGTCTGTTGAGGAAGAAATCTTTTTGACCTTTATCTCCACTCTTATCAGGAAAAATGCAAAAAATGTGGTTAGTTTAACATTGATTAGTTTAGACCACTTGCTTACAAAGTGGGTTTGATTACTAGCAATCTTCCATTTAGTTGATGCTTGTTATGCAGTGAGATTTGTGTCCTCCACACAGGCCAACCTGCCCTTACTGCAGAGGGAGCTGCTGCACTGCGCTCGGGCCGCCAAACAGACTCCAGCGCAGTATCTGTCCCAGCACGAACACCTCCTGCTCAGCACCACCGTCCCGTCACCGGCCGACTCCTCCGAACTCCTGCTGGAGCCCAATGACAGCAGCAAACGACACAGTCCTAACCGGTATGAACACATGCAGACATGCTCATATATATGTTTATTCACATGCCATGATGTTTACATTAGTACCTCAAAAATACCATGATATTACTGTGACAAGAACTAAAAACATGGTATTTCCATGGTATAATGTCCAAAAAACATGGAATGACCGTGGTGATTTTTGTAAGTGAAAAAAAATTTGGTGTAGAAACAGTTTTTGCTCAGAAATTGCTAGTAAATTTCACAATTAATGGCAAGTAAGACATTGAATTCAACATGAAATTTTAGAGTAGAAAGACTGAAATAGTATTTTCTTGTAAAACGTCTTTTCTTCTTTATTTACAACTTCGAAAAACCTTATTTTTTTAAGTTAGGTATCAGATAACATTATACATTAATATATATGGCTATTCACATGCCATGATGTTTACATTTGTACCGCAAGGTATCTCAAAAAATACCATGATATTACTGACAAAAAAACATGGTATTTCCATGGTACCATGACCAAAAAAACATTTTATGCCATTGTACATAAGAAAATGTGAATATTTCCATGGTATGTCCATAAACATGGTATACTTTTTTATGTGCACTGTAAAAAATGATTTTTCGAACTTTTGTTTTTATTGTAGTTTGAGATTTTTCTGCATTACAATAATGAGTTTCATTGGAGAATGTCATAATTTTACAATGCAAAAACACTAAAAATAGGCTTAATTTCTTAAAGCAAATCAGTGTTATTGCTAACTAAAATTATTAAAACATTTTCATTGATTGAAATAAAGCCGAATTATTATAAGATGAATAAATATGAGATAAAAAAGATAAACAAACATACTATTTCAGTCTTTCTACTTCAAAATGTTGTGTTACTTGCCATTTCTTTTTTAATTATTTGTGAAATTTCTGTGAAAATAGTTTTAAAGTAAATCCTACACCAATTTTCGTTTTTTCAGTGTGTTATGAGGGATTATTTACTATTGTGCTTTGATATATAACATGGATCGGAATGGTTACCATATTCATATACCATGGTACTTACTGCAAGGTACTTCAGAATTGTCATTGTACAGGTCCAAAAACCATGGTGCTTTTCTAAGTGATTTGTTTCTTACTTATTTTGTTATTTTTCACTCCAGAAGTAAAGAGAATGGCTTTCACGATCGGCCTCCCGCCTCTCTGGAGCCNGGCTATTCACATGCCATGATGTTTACATTAGTACCGCAAGGTGTCTCAAAAAATACCATGATATTACTGACAAAAAAACATGGTATTTCCGTGGTACCATGACCAAAAAAACATGCCATTGTACATAAGAAAATGTGAACATTTACATGGTATAATGTACAAAAAATATAGAATGACCGTGGTGATTTTTGTAAGTGAAAAAATAAATTTGGTGTAGAAACAATTTTTGCTCAGAAATTGATAGTAAATTTCACAATTAATGGCAAGTAAGACATTGAATTCAACATAATATTTTAATGTAGAAAGACTGAAATAGTATTTTCTTGTTAAACGTCTTTTTTTCTTTATTCACACACACACACACACACTGTATATAAAAATTATATACATGTACCGCAAGGTACCTCAAAAAATACCGTAATATCACTGTGACAAAAATATCCAAGAAACATGGTATTTCAATGGTACCATGACCAAAAAAACATTTTATGCCATTGTATATAGGAAAATGTGAACATTTCCATGGTTTATTGTCCATAAACATGGTATAATTTTTTATGTGCACTGTAAAAAATTATTTTTCAAACTTATTTTGTTTTTATTGTAGTATGAGATTTTTCTGCATTACAATAATGAGTTTTATTGGAGATTGTTCTTAATTTTCATAATTTTACAATGCAAAAACACTAAAAATAGGCTTAACTTCTTAAAGCAAATCAGTGTTATTGCTAACTAAAATTATTAAAACATTTTCATTGATTGAAATAAAGCTGAATTATTATAAGATGAATAAATATGAGATAAAAAACATAAACAAACATACTATTTCAGTCTTTCAACTTCAAAATGTTGTTGCTTGCCATTTCTTTTTTTAATTATTTGTGAAATACAAGCAATTTCTGTGAAAATTATTTTAATGTAAATCCTAAACCAATTTTAGTTTTTTCAGTGTGTTATGAGGGATTATTTACTATTGTGCTTTGATATATGACATAGAACTGAATGATTACCATATTCATATACCATGTTATTTACTTGCAGAATTGTCATAGTACAGGTCCAAAAACCATGGTGCTTTTCTAAGTGATTTGTTTCTTACTTATTTTGTTATTTTTCACTCCAGAAGTAAAGAGAATGGCTTTCACGATCGGCCTCCCGCCTCTCTGGAGCCTCCTGCCAAACGAATCTGCACCATTAGCCCC